>VMDO01021054.1:0-36187 GCA_007922755.1 Pedetes capensis
TTTTTTTTTTTTTTTTTTTTTTTTTTTTTTTTTTTTTTTTTTTTTTTTTTTTTTTTTTTTTTTTTTTTTTTTTTTTTTTTTTTTTTTTTTTTTTTTTTTTTTTTTTTTTTTTTTTTTTTTTTTTTTGTATTTATCACTGTCATAGTTTGGCAAGCTTTTCACTCTTTCTCTTCTCTTGTATTTATTTTTACCTATTATCTGTCTTTTTTGGGGACTCAGATTACATAGACATGGATCACTCAATATCACTCCAGAGATTTTATGCTCTCTTCATAGTCCCTTTCTTCCACCATCTCCAATCTGCTGGAAATAACACTCAGTACACTTTTAACTTTAGACATTACACTTCCAAATTGTAAAATATCTCTGTCTTTGTTCCATAGATTCTAGTTTTCTTCAAAGATTCCCCTTGGGTTACCTTATTAAACCCATCTTCTTTATAAATTAAGCGTAATTTAGCTATTTTAAAGTTCTTATGAGTTAATTCCAATATCTGAAGCATCTGTAGGCATGTTTCTTTGATTTCTTTTCTCTTAAATATAATGGAACATCCCTACTCCTTTCCATTTTGAATATTTTTTATTGCATGCTAGACACTGTGACTAAAGTATTCAAAGAATAGGTTATAGTATGTTCTTCTAAAAGTATTACATTTTATTCTAATAGCTACGTTAATGACTAGTCATTGTTAACTTCTGATAGTATCAGTTTGAGGAAAGATCAACCTTTTACTGAATTCTTCTAATTGGATGGCTCATATTCCAAATTCTGTTTCCTCTGATGGAGAGAAATGAAGTCACTGTCAGGGATTTTCTGTGTTCTAGGCATTTCTTTCCACCTCTCCTAAAGCCTTCTCTGCTTTCATATAGTTCAGGGGCTGATCCCTTAGGGATTGTGAATGAATTCATACGCAGGCCTTGGTTTGCCCATCTTTGAGGTTTCCTCCTTGCATGATTCCCTTCCCTTCAATTTCCACCCAACTAAACAACCTCAAAGTTTATCCTTCAATACCTTAAGAACAAAAGATTATGCTTTACTCAAACAACAACAATTGAGTTCTAGCTACAGACCTATTTGTGTACTGTAGAATATCCTCAGGATGAAAGCTACAAAACAGTCCTCATAGTTCATAACTTTATTTATTTAAAATTAATGAGGCACAAATTATTTCACTATAACCAGAACTGATTCTCCACAGAATTTATTTTTTATTTATATTTCAACAACAGTACTGCTTAAATTTGTATTTACCTCAGTTCTCAAATAGAATAGTTTTTGTATGTAGATTTTTATAATTATTATTCAGATGTTCACTGTAGTTGAACTTACCCTACTTAAAATTGCATATCATGAATTAATTTTATTTACTGAATCTTACTTTAATAAATTCTTACTTGTGTTCAGAATTACTTTTAGTAGCCAAAGACATTAATAATTAACTTGTTTGTTATAAAAATATTCTAATGCTTTTTTATTCTGGGGGAATGTATGTTAAAATAAAATAAATTGAAAGATTTCCTATTTTAATATTAGGAATAGCTACTGAAAATAATCACATATCATTAATATAACTACTTATTAAGAATGTTACTTATCTGATTTTGAAAATCATCCCCACATTCTTTTGTGTGTAATTAAAACACCTATTTAATTTATTTTTAGGAACATAAGCATTAAGCACCCTTTACATTCTAGAAACACAATATTCAGATTCACAAGCAGTTCAATCATTCACAGAGCAAAACCTTATTAAAAGTTCCTGGCTTAATACATGGTTTTTAATTGATGATAGGAGATATTTAGTTTTCTGTTCAGTTGAAGTTATCACGAATAGATAAAATTAATTCACTGAGTTTAACTCTCACGCATGGAAGCAGAAATGAAATGAGGAAGATGTCTGGTGCATCCTTTCACTATTTTGAATCTTCCACACTCAGCAGAAAATCAGGACAATCCTGCTCTCTGCTAACAAAGGATGTAAACCCCAGGGACTTATAATTTCCAGACAATCCACAGCTATTCAGATTTAATGTAGTCAATCATCTATATCAAATAATTTGGCTTATAGTGATATATTTTACTTCATCCTCATGAAATTTAGCTTTCCCCACACTACATGTCATATTCCATAATGAATCTAGATATTGTCTGATCATTCTGTGCCCATAAATGATAAAATCCAAAATGAATAGCTGCTAGTCCTTCAGAATTTTTCTTTAACCTATCCAATCATGAAGAAAACAATCTAGTACCTATAGGCTCAACCCATCCCAAACCAAGTACTAAGAAAAGGGTAGTGTAGAGTACAGGTTAGGGAGAAATACTTTGCTGCCTTAAGAACACATGTGAACATAAGGGTATCAACCTTGCACAATCCTTGAAATAAGCTGATTTTCCAAATGGCTCACAGAAAACTGCCATGGCCAAACTGAATAACTGCATATACCATCCATTCCCACTCTTCTTGCACACTAGGATTGGAGACCTGCAGAAGAAATTAGAGGGATTTGCTAGTAGCTTAATTCATGTGAATTATTATTATTAGTGCCTAATGTATGAAGGTGCTAAGCTCTTTTTTCTACTGTTACTATGAACACAGATTCTGTGTTACTAGGAATCAATACTGACCTGAAGATCTCGATACTTAGAATTTATCCTCTCTGCAGTCTTAATCCCTTGGAGTGTATTTAGAACATTTGGATGATAATTCTAGTTCTTTAAGTACCCTAACTTGTAATAATCTTAGATGAGTCTTCTTTCGTAAAAATCCATGCATTTCCAGTCAGTTGTTCAGTCCTTATGCAACATAAGCTTCTCTTTCTTTATGTTGCCTATGAGTTTAGGGTGTGCTTTTTTGAACACATCTTTGCCAGGAACCTTAGGTACCTTATGTGTCATTTCATGTAATACACAAACCATTTCATCAAGAATTACTTAAATGTTAAAATAGGTCTAAGTCTCTAAATTGAGCACTGTGATGCATGCCTGTAATCCCAATGACTCAAGAGACTGAGACAGGAGGATCAAAAGTTTGGGGCCAGAAGAAGCTTGCACAACTTAGCAAAACCTTGTCTTGAAATAAAGAACAAGAAAGGGGCTGACAGGTACAGCTCATTAGTAGAGCACATGCCTAACATGAGTGAGACATATGTGAGGCCCTAGGTTCAACCTTCTGGTACCACAAAACAAAACAAAAACCTGAGAAATCCAGGTCCAAAGTATGGTGAGTGCACAAGAAAGAGTACTAGTAATCCAGTTCAATGGGAGATCAAGGATTTTACATGTTTTACAGAAGAACGAACATAAAACTATCATAAGCCCTTATTCCTCCTGACAGAAGATGACATTAAAGGGAAGTTTACATACATTTATGGGAAACTTATTGGATAATAAATTATTATGAAATAAATATGTAATTTTTCTTGAAAGCTTTCCTCTTATAAATATGGTATGGAAGTGATTACAAAAAGAACACCAAAAACTTATTCACCTCTTAGAGACATAATTCCCATGACAGAAAAGGTATGTACCATAAAGTAGGCACTTTCCTCAGGAAATTGTAAGTGGAAGTTTGACAACGTTTTAGTCTCCATGGTGGAAAAACGATGATGCCCAGAATATTCTAATGATTGTATCAAGCCATGTGGGAGATGCCAGTAGGAGAAAACTGAGCAAATCTGCAAAAAGAAGCAGAAGAGATTCTAATAATTCTTAATTCCTACTTTTTCTTGATTTATTAGCAGTTATGATCCAATTCATCACTCCTTCCTCCCTGTAACTTGGCTTTCATGATATCACATATTCTTATTTTTGTCCACTTCCCTTCAACTCACCACACTTCAGCATTCTCAGTCTTCCTCATGGTCCCTCTTCATCTCTGCAATGTTTAAACTTTGATCTCCCTAGGTTTATTCTAATGCCCCCTTTTATTTCCTTCATCTATATTTATTTCTTTGACAACCTCATTTAGATTCTTTAAGTATGCTCCATATGTTTATGACTTCTAAATTTAAGTATCTTGGCCAGACCAGTTTTCTGAACTCTCCACTTGTGTATCCAACTGCTTACTCACCACAGCCATTTGCATAACCAATAGGAATTTTTATCATGAATTGAACTATATCCCTGGTCTCTCCTCAATCCTGAATTAACTCCTGTGTATTTTCTAGACCTGAATAAATGACAAATTTGTTCTTCCTGTTCCTGAAGCCAAAAGCCTGGAAGTCACTCATAATTCCTGTCATTATTATTATGTGCCACATCCATTCCTACATTAAACCTCATCAGGTCTATAATCAGTATGCAAACAGGCTCCATCCACATCATACTGATGCAATGATCTCAGTCCAAACCACATTCTATTTTCTCCTGTATTAAATCAGTAATTTTTGACATGGCTTCTATTTTTTCTTGCTTTTGGGCTAGTCTCAATAGTTTAGGTGAAAAGAAAAAGAAAACAAACACAGGTACTCACACAATGTCTCAGTCTCAGGCCTGATTTTCTGGCATATGAGTGAAGAGCTAAGGAAAGAGCCATCCTGCTATCTTCTAGAAAAGTATTTTAGGCTGAAGAAGTAGCCAGTGGAAAGGCCTTGAGATTGGAAGTCTGCCTTGCAGCATCAAAAATCAATAAGACCAGCAAAGAAATTGGACTCATATAATGCTAGTGTTCAAATCCAATTTCTGCAATTTACTGACTCTAAAATTTTAAGCAAAACTATAGATAGGGCAAGTAATCAAGGAGTGAGTGGAACTAGGATATTGACTCTAAATTCCCTCATTAGAACATAATTTCAAATATTTTCTGAGATTATTTTAGTCAGACTGTCAAAATACTGGAGGTGGTATTGTTAGGTGCTGTCCAGTATGTCTGACAGATTGCAATACTATGTACAACAGAATGAAACACCCCCCAACACTCTGCCATGCCTGGCACTACTGTCAGTGCTTCTCTGCTATTCATAGGGGTTTGGATGGCTGATTGTTTCAGAAGTAGGCTGCCAGGTCCTTTTCCCAAATTTACAGCACCGAGTATTCCCAGGTGGTCTCCTATGCAAGGACTAACCAGACCTGACCCTGCTTAGCTTCTGACATCAGATGGGATGGGACATCAGGGTGGTATGGCTGTAGCAGTGACCAAAAGTGAAAAAAAACTTTTATTATCATGGATATCATATTTTAATCTCAGGAAAATGGACATAAACAATATGCAGTACAGGGAATGCTGAACTGTGTGGGTGGGGTTTATTCTGAATACAATTTTCGATAGAGGTAACATTTAAACCCAGGCTTACATGAGTCCAAATTCCATGCTATTCATAAACTTATGATATTGTTTCCTATCTAGATATCTCTTTCATCTTCATGATAGTCCTGAACATGTTAAGGCAGTGATTGGTCAATCACTTGTTCATTAAAATCTTCTATAAATACAGAAAAAAATTAGAAAAGGAAGAAAGGAAGAACTGGAGAGCTGACTTCTTTAATGAGTAGATATAAGGTTAGAGCTGTCAGTTCTTAAAGAAAAGTAAGGGAAATTTGATCATCCCTTGCATGAGAAAATATTATTTCCTCCAGAATCTGCTGCAACTTTCCTTTCCTTTCCATGGGCATATTTACCAAAAGGCCTTGAGCAAAAGTTAAATGCAGATATGCCTCATGCTGGTAAGGGAATATTTTTTTAAGTAACAGCTTAATTTTTTAAAAGACATTAATTAAAGCACCATTATGGTAGTAGTGAAAAAAATAAAATATGTTGTCTAACACACTACCACTCTAGTTATAGAATGTTCACAAGTTTCATGTAAAATTTAATTAATGTATATTTGTACATTATTTTGTATGGTGCATTTATATACTTCTTATATTGTCTCATTTTCTTGACAGCTAATGGATGTTTGGGGCTGGATTTAGGTGAGTTGTTAGAGTGTCTTTCTGTGATCTGTGAAGCCCTGGTTTCTGTACCTAGCACTGCAAAAATGGGAGAAGGACCTGGTAGTCCACTTCCATAGCAATGCCTAGACAATCCACCATAGGAAAACCCTATGAATAACGGACATATTGCTTGGCATGGCAGTGTTGGGGAGTGTTTCTTTCTGTTGTACATAGGGTTGCTATGAGTTGGACCAGGCTCAACAGCACCTGACAACAAGTCTGTAATAACCTATTGACTAATGACATCATAGTAACACCTGCACTTCCCATTTATTTTAGACTTTGGTGTCTCTCTCTATGTCAGTCTCCTATCATTTCTCTCTCAATTATTGATCAGTGTTGCTCAACACTGCCTGTGTAAAGTTTTAAAATATAAATACAATATCACAGAATCAACTATCAAAGAGTCTGCTTAAATTGACCTAGGTTGAACTTCAGCATTGGCATTTTTGAGAATTTTTCCAGGCATTTGTAATATGCAGGCAGAATTGAGAATCATTCTGATAAATGAGTGGATAGTCCATTTAACATACTAGCCTTATTATTCTTTGACTTCCTTGCATCCCTCTTACCTAACCTAGAGTTAACACCATAGAGTTAACATCATAATCATTATTTTATAACCTTACCCCATTTACCTCCATATTGTTATTACATCTTATTCAGAGTGTCTCAAGGGGAGATTTTGAATTAGGGGAGGAATCTGAATGCAAACCTGTTTCCCTCATATATAACAAGTATTAAGCACACTACAGTTTTCTAACACTCTGATTTGCCATTTTTATTAAAGCAGATCTGTCAAATGCAACAAGTATTATATTTTTCTGTCCTAGAGTAGCTTGTCTTCATCTACTTCTTCTTTAGTACCTGAGATTTGTGAATTACTGATACATTTTCATGGATGTTGTCAGTTAATTTGCATAGAGCAGTTAACATATAATATTTTCTCTTAAAAGCATCCAATGTGTGCTTAGTATTGAGAAAAGCTTTTATGAACTTGCATTTCCTACAATGAAGGTAGCCAAAACTATCTTTTCTTGATATTAGAAGCATACATTAATTAAATTGTTTAAAATAAATGAAGGCAATCTCACCACTTTGCTTCCCCTATTGAACACCTCCTGTTGTATGACAGAAAAATTGAATTCTGCCCTGTTTTCTTCTTATAATATTTGTACAACAAAAATCATAGTTTTTATTAAGACTTTTTGTCTATGTGTTTAGAGAATTTACTCAGACTGATTAAATGCTAAACTGCTAATAATATAAATTTGCTAAGTAATATATTAATCCAAGTTTGGACAAGATGTGAATCATTTTGAGAAAAAAAAATATAGAGTTAGGGGTTTAGTGCACTTTGGCAATTTCAGGTAGTCTCACTAAATCAAAGCAAATATTTTACTGCCAAGAAAACTCTGTCTCAATGACAGGAAGACTGCATTTAGATTCTGTGGTCCCAACTTTAAGGTTCTATACTTTAAATCATACTCTGAAGTTTTCTGATACCATCAAAATATCTGAATCTTACAGCTGTTACTTTAGAGAGGTAATTCAACCAATGAGATTGAAACTTTTTCTTTCCCTTCAGGCCACTTTTATACTTATTAAAACTTTTATAATTTCCCCACTCATTCTGTCATGGGCTGGGGTTTAGCTCAGTTGTTAGAGTGCTGCTCTGTGCTCTTGGAGGACCTGAGTTCAATATCCAGCATGGCAAAAATCAGAAAAAGACATGGCAGACCACTCCCCAAACAATCCCCAAACAATCAGCCAATGAAAATCCTATGTGGGTTGCTATGGGTCAGACCCGACTTGACAGCACTTGATAATGGCAACAACATTCTGTTATGTGCAGTAACCAAATCCAGCCATGAAAAAAGAAGACCTCTATATGTCAATTCAAGCTTGCAGCCATAGCCTTGTGGCATCTGATCCCGTCAGATCTCGGAAGCTAAGCAGGGTCGGGCCTGGTTAGTACCTGGATGGGAGACCACCTGGGAACACCAGAAGCTGTAGGCTTGGGAGAAGGACCTGGCAACCCCCTCCCAAAAATCAATCTGCCATTGAAAGCCCTATGAACAGCAGAGAAGCACTGACAATAGTGTTTCCCCTGTTGTACAGAGGGTCGCTATGAGTCAGATACTGACTCAACGGCACCTAACAACAACAACATATGTCAACTCAGAAAATACTATTGTTTTATTTTTCACTAAACAAGTTGGATGAATTTGATTATTCTGCCATTTCAACCCTGGTAAATGTCTTATTTCAAAAATGCCCTATTAATACCGCTCCTCTGTAGTATCTCTACACTGGAAGTAAGATGTTAGAAATCTATGTAAAGAGATAGATGATAGCATGCAGTTTTTATTACTATAGCTTTGAAGTATATTTTGAAATCAGGGATTGTGATGCCCCCTGCATTTTTCTTTCGGCTTAGGATTGGTTTAGTGATTCAGGGTCTTTAGTGCTTCCAAATGAATTTTTGGATTACTTTCTCTATTTCTGTGGAGAATATAATTGGGATTTTGATGGGAATTTTATTAAATCTGTAAATTGGTTTTGGTAATATAGCCATTTTCATAATATTAATTCTTCCAATCTGTAAGCATGGAAGACCTTTCTACCTTCTGATGTTTTCTTCAATCTCTTTAGTGTTCTAAAGTTTTCATCATTGAGATCTTTCACCTCCTTGGTTAGGTTTATTCCAAGGTCTTTTAATTGTTTTGAAATATTGTAAATGGGATTGTTTTCCTGGTTTCTTTCTTTGCTATTCATTATTGGTATAAAATAAAGGTACTGATTTAGTATGTTAATTTTGTATCCTAATAATTTGCTGAGGTCTGCTGCCATAGAACTCTGGCAATCCAATTCCCCCTGATCTCAGAAACTAAGCAGGCTTGGATGGTAGGCCACCTGTGAATACTGGATGCTGCAGGCTAGGGAGAAAGACCTGGAAATCCACTACCCAAACAATCCACCATTGAAAACCCTATGAAGAGCACAGAAACACTGACAATATTTCCAGGCATGGCACAGAGTGGGGAAGTGCTTCATTCAGTTGTATATAGGTTTGCTATAAGTTGAACCCAACTCAATGGCACCTAACGGCAACAAACAACTTTCCCAAAAGTGTTTATCAGCTCTATGAGTTTTCTCATGTAGTCTTTAGGGTATTTTAAGTATAGAATCATGTCATCTGCAAATAGGGATAATTTGACCTCTTCCTTTCCTATCTGGACCTCTTTTATTTCTTTCTTATTGTGGTAGCTAGTAGTTCAAAACACAAAACAGCACAAAAACAGATGTGTATATAAATAGAACAAAAGAGAAGATCCAGGTATAAACCCATATAGCTACAAACACCTGATACTTAACAAAGATGCCAAAAATGTAAGTTGGAGAAAATATATCCCTTTCAATAGATGATACTGAGAGAACTGGATATCCTCATGCATAAGACTGAAATTAGATCCCTCTTTCTCACCTTATACAAAAAATCAGTTCAAAGTGGATCAAAGACCTTAATGTAAAACCTAAAACTTTGAAGCTGCCAGAGGAAAACATAGGGGAGTCACTTCAAGGCATAGGCATAGGCAAGGCCTTTCTGAATCAGACCCCAAAAGCACAGGAAACAATAGAAAGAATTGAAAAATGTGATTGTATGAAGTTAAAAAGCTTTTGCACAGGAAAGGACATACTTATCAGAGTGAAGAGATAACCTACAGAATGGGAGTAAATCTTTGCCAGCTATATATCAGATATTGGATTAATACCTATAATATATAAAGGGCTCAAAAATTAAACACCAAAACAGCAAAGTATGCAACAAAACAATGGACAAAATAACTAAACAGAGACTTCTCAAAAGAGGAAATACAAATGTCCAACAATCATATGAAAAAATATCAACATCCTTAGTCATCAGGGAAATGTAAATCAAAACACAGTAACATACCATCTCACTCCAGTCAGAATGGCTACCATTAACAAAACAAACAAGAACAAATGCTGGATGTGGATGCAGGGAGAAAGGAACCCTTATACATTGCTGGTAGAAATACAGTTTGGTGGAGTCCCTATGGAAATCAGTATGGAGGTACTTCAAGAAACTAAAAATATAATTGCATATAATCAGGTTATCTCACTCCTCAGTGTATATCTGAACACATATAAATCATTATAACATCGAGATAGCTGATTACCCATGTTAATTGTGGTGTTATTCACAATAACCAAGGTATGAAATCAACCTATGTGTTCATCAACAGATGAGTGGATAAGGAAATTGTAGTATATATACATGATGGAATTTTATTCAACCATTAAAAAGGACAAAAGTATAGCATTTGCTGGAAAATGGCTGCAACTAGACATCATGATTTTAAGCAAATTAAGCTAGACCCAGAAAGATAAATATGGCATGTTTTCTCTCATATGTGGATGTTACACTTCAAAATATATTTATTATTAAAACATTGTTGTTTTTGTTAAGTGCCATTGAGTCAGGTCTGACACATAGCAACCCTAAGTACAACAGTATGATACACCCCCAGACACTCTGCCATGCCTGACATTATTGTCATTGCTTCTGTGCTCTTCATAGGGTTTTTAGTGGGTTTTTAGTGGGTTTAGGGTTCTTCTGGGGTTCTCTCTCTCTGCATTGTGGGTGGAAGCAAGAGGTGGGTGCCACGATGCTGCACTAGGTGGCGAGGCTATGGCCAGAGAACAGAGCATCACAAACAGGATAAAAGGACAGGGATTTTTTCACAAAGGAGGGGAAAGGAATGGAGGATTAGGGAGAGGGGAAAGGGGAGTTGGAGAAAGGAAGTGCTCAGCTGCTATCTCTGCCACTGGGACAGATCCTCCTGGATGTTCTTGCTCTTCCAGCTTGCAGCTTTCACCACTTCTGGGGCCCTGAACTTGATTCCCGGAGTCTTGCCTCATGAAGCGGTCAGTCCCTGTAGGATATCCAGCATTGTACAGATCGGCGTCAGATAGAAGTGACAGGTGGCTTGAAGTATGATGAGGGCAGTTCGAAGGAAGGCTGAAGGCTAGGCTAAGCAGATGAGTAAATGGCCTTGGGCCCTTAAGGAACTGCAATGACCCAGTGAGCTTATCTTGGATGGTGTTCAGAATGGCTGCTGAACTCTGAGCTCTGGAGTTTATATGGTCTGATAGCCAGCCAATTAGGGGAACAGGGATGGATCAGAAATGACCAATCGGGCACCAGGGAGGCTTTAAATGCTACCATACCTTGGGTGCCATCTTGGCCCACTTGATGAGAGAAGGGAAAAGTGAGATACTTGGATGTATAGCAAAGGTGACCAGTTGCTATCTTGCCCCATAGGATTCCAAGTGGGCTAGATGAGCTCCTGGGACTGGCCATGTTTGAGGTACTCTCTATCCCCCTGGGAATCCCAACAGTGGATTGTTTCAAGAGTAGGTTGCCAGGTCTTCCTCCCAACCTGCAGCACCTGGCATTACCAGAAGGTCTCTCATGCAAGGACTAACCAGGGTAACACTGCTTAGCTTCTGAGATCAGGTGGGATTGGATGCAGGGTGCTATACCTGCAGATAGCTCTTAAAACATATAGATCATGAAAGCAGACAGTATTTAAGTAGGGAAAGATAATGGACTAAAGAAAAGGGGGAGGGAGCAAGAAGAAAGGGTAATGAGAGAAAAAAAATATCAGGTACATTACCCTTATGGCAAAATTAGGATGTACATATATAGATTGATATACTCACATAAAAGCCATGTAAATACAAAGGAGACTGTTGGTGGGGTAGGGGACGGGATGTAGGCTCATGAGAGAGTAAAGGGGAAGTTAATGTGAGCAATGTACAATGAAGTGCATGTATGGAAATATCATAATGAGACCCATTAAGTTGGACATTAAAAATTACTAATAAAAATAAAAAATACTGACGAGGATGTGGTGGAAGGGGGTGGGGAGAAAACCTCATATACTGCTGGAGAGACAGTACACTAGAACAGCCATGTGGAAATTAGTGTGGATGTTCCTCAGAAACCTAAAAATAGAACTACCATATGATCCAACTATACCATTCCTGGGTATATATCGAAAGGAATGTAAATCATCATACTGTAGAGACACCTGCCCTTCCATGTTCATTGCAGCACTGTTCACAATTTTCAAGATATGGAATCAACCCAGACACCCATCAAAAAATTCACGAATATAAAAGGTGGTGTATATACATTGTGGAATTTTATTCAGCCATAAAGGAGAATGAACTTACATCATTTGCAGGAAAATGTATAGAATTAGAAATTTTCATTTTAAGTGAAATAAGTCAGACCCAGAAAGACAAATGCCACATGTTCACTCTCATATTTGGAAACTAGATTTATGTTAAAAGAAAAAAATATATTTACTGGTATATGTGTAAGATTGTAAAGTACATGATACAATTATATGAAAATCTCATAGTAAAACTCGTGGGACTATAAAAAAGAGATAGATAATAAAGAGCTCTTTATTACCCTAGAGATTTTTAAACAGATTGAAAATCACTAGTACTGTATTGATCAATAATAATTATTTTAAAAAGCCAGAAGTACTGTACTAATCAATAATAACAGTAACAATAGTAATATAGAAGTAGTACAGTAATGGTAATGCTAAGAGTAATAATGAGTAATATAAAATTATAATTTAAAAGGACTTAGCATTCAGAATTTATAATTTAATACAATTTCAGTTCTGTTATCTTATTCATGCTAGTCAGATGAAGGAATGAGTTTCTTGTTTAGAAAGATTTTCAAACACCACAGGCTTAAACAGGATAGTCCTTAAGCTTGGGCAGAGGTTTGAGGTATCGACTCTGCTCCTCTGGGAACAAAATATTTCCAAAGTTGAGAAACATGTCCATGGGTATTCCATGCCTCCCCTTCCTAGAACATGTTCTAGCTATTTAGAACCCTGAAATTCCTTGTTCAAGTGACCCCCAAATCCATTTTCAGTATTCAAATCACTAAGCATGTGGCCAGACACAGATCAACTACTTGCATTACACAGCTTGGCCTGTAAAAACCAGGCAGTCACACTCTTGTGCATGATATGGATAGGACACTGTGGTGAAAATGGAATGAGGAATTGGAAGAGGAGAAGACTCTGGGAAGGGATTTAGCTCTCCATGGGCTATCACGTTCTGGCTGGAAAAGATCCAACAATCTGAAGTTCTGCATTTTTACCTGACCTTCTTCTAGGTGTCATAAGTACCTATTTGTCAAGTTTGGAAGATTTGATTTTTCAATACATGGAATATCAGATATGGACCTTTATTGGCACTCTTACCTGGGCTCTGCAAACACAGGTCTAGATTCTGGCTGGCTGTAATTTCAAGATTACAAATTGGAAATATGGAAGTGATGATGCTGTCCAGGCACTGCTAAAACAATAGGAGCAGAAACTGGGGCACAGTGAGGTGGATACTTGAATCGATAGAAGAGTTTCATAGCCAGTCTCAAAAGCTCAGACATCACACAAGCTGTAAAAACTACACTAAATATAACAAATGGCCTTTTATATGACCTCTGCTTCTGAAGAAAATCTGCTTTTGAAATTAAAATACTTTGTACTTTTAGTAACAACAATCATATCACATATGATGATATCATAAGTTAAGATGCTAACAGTCTATTATCAGATTAAAATATATAGAAAAAAATTTCAACACATGGATGAGTCTATGGAAGAGAGAGAGTATGATCCATATAGTGAAGTGAAATTCTATTGGTGATTGAGATGCTGCTCCATAATCAATGTGTATAGAGATGTAATTTTATTATGAACATTTTGTTTAAATGATATTTTTCTTGTGTGTAAAATATTTATTTGAAAGATGTTTATCCTTATTAAAATGCACAGGTTATTTCTATAAACACAAGCTAGATACAGTTGTAATGCTATAATAGAGGAGTTGGAATTCAGCCAATGTTGTCTAAACTCATGCATTCATAAGCTGAATTCTCACAATAATAACATGTACAGACTTAAAAATCATGAGGAATACAAGTTCTCCTGCACACAATATGAACTGAATGGTGCCATAGTTATTTTGTAAACCTAGCCCTTCTCTATCTGTGACCCATAGCTCTCCTGGACCAGTGTCCATATTCCCCAGGTTTTGACTACACTGTTTACTGGTTGAACCACCTTCCATTCTCAAAACACATCTTAGAGCCTTTGTGTTAATTGCAAAGCACAGATCTTAGTGTCATCAAACTCCTGATGCTATCTCAGGATAGCATCAGGATAGTCAGAAAAAGTGTCAGCAGCTTGTAGAAATTCACATGCATGACTGAGGACCTCCCAGTAACTTAATCTGGCCCTACTGTTAAACTCTTGCTATCTGGCAAAGCTGCTTCTTTCTTTCTTTATTATATCACATAAAGGGAACTAAATGTCAAAAGTGGGGTATGATGTTGTCCATTCATTTGCTTTGTATGGTGATGTACTACATTTTTTCATTGATTAGAAAGCATGACTACTACCATGAGGTGTCAAACATTTTGTAAAAAAGTAACTAACTGTTGTCCTGAGATTAGTTCATGTGTATTTAAAAGGTGTTACTAGTGGTTAGTGCTTTGTTTTAATTGTCTGATTAGTTCCATGTAAATTATGCACACAAAACATGGATTTCTATAATGGATAGAAGATGAGTCATAAATTTGCCTCTAAGTTTTCTATTAATTAATAGAAGGGAGAAAATATTATTTCTCAACCATAGACAAAAGTGTATCCTAAAAAATACCATTCATACTTCAGTTTCTGCCACCAAATTTTTAAATTATCCCCCCAAATTGAATCTATCACTCGACATGCACTGCTATTTTCCACATTAAAATGACTCTCAACAAAATGGTGGCAATGATTAAATTATCTTGTTGGTGGCTTCTGGTTGTTTTTCTTTTTTTTCTTTTTTTCTTTTTCCTTTTCAGTACTGGTGATTGAACCTAGGGTCTCATACATGCTTTGTAAGTGCTCTACCACTGAGCTGTACCTCTAGCCCATTTTTTATTTTTTATTTCAAGACAGGGTCTTGCTAAGTTATACAGGCTGCCCCTGGCCCCAAACTTTTGATCCTCCTGCCTCTGCCTGCCAAGTCACTGAGATTACAGGTGTGAGGCACTGCTCTTGGCTACTGGCGACTTCTTAAATCTCAATTTCAGTTGCTTAACCCAGTGAAACAATGCTGTTTTAAGCTCCTTCCTCACCCCAAACTTCATTCATCTAGAGAGGAAAAGAAAACAATATTCACTAAATAGTTGAAATACACATACAATCAAGCCACCTTTGCTTAAAACCATACAATTATTTTCTGTCCAAGTGAGTAGTGAATTTCATATGGAAGTCTGTACCATCAGTCTCCTGCATACTTCTATGGTTTTACCTCCCATTCTAGAACATTGAAAAACGTGAGACCTTTTCACAAATTAAGACATTTATTTTTTTCTTCATCTCTGTTATATATTAACTCATTTTTTCATTAACTTTTTCAACAAACACTAAACTGTGTCTAGAGGCACTGTATAGATACAGGTAAGCAAAAAAAAAAATGCCTCCCCTCATGGATTAATATTCTAAATTAATGGATATCAGAGGTAGGAGTGAAATGTATGACAAACCCTGAGGCAAACTTCGTATCAGATGATAAAGCATAATTCCACAAATAATCAGGAAGAGAGATATGGAGTGCTATGAAGGGAAAGGCTGTGATCAGGGAAGACTTTATTGAAACAGCAGTGGTTGAGCAAATATTTGAAAGAGTAAGTAGAGGACAAAGATCTAACAATAGAGTAAATTAAATGAAGAGGAATGGTAGGTAAGATCATAGAAGTAAATAGGAGCCAAGTGATCCAGATCATTTCAAAAATTTTGATACTAACCTTGATATAGAAAGTCAGTAGCTAATTTTGAGCAAAGAGTGGCTTGATTTTGTACATATTTCAACATGACCATAGAGGTTACTACATTAAAAACAGACTTAAGGAGAGACAAGGCAGAAAGAAGAAGACCAGCTAGAATGGTACAAGAATAATCAGAGAAATGATGATTGTAACTTGGATGAGGTGATGGTAGTGTAAAAAGGAAAAGTGATCTGGGGGATAGTATTCACTGATGAATTTTATATAGACTAGATAAGGACATTCATCTGAGGACTGTGATTTTAGACAAATAAAATGAAAAAGGCGGGGAGGGTATAGAATTTGGTATATAGTTCAATGATAGAGCACTTGCCTTGCATGTACAAAGCCCTGGGTTCAATCCCCAGTGATAGTAAAAAAGGAGAGAAGGAGAGGGAGAGAGAGAGGAGGAGGAAGAGAGAGAGAGAGAGAGAGAGAGAGAGAGAGAGAGAGAGGGAGAATGGGGAAGTGGCACTAATCAAATTGAGAGGGAAATGGAGGAGCATCAAGTGGTACCAGGAGGCAAATATCAGTAGTGCACAGGAAGGACATGCTATGTTTAAAATACTCATTAGATATGCAAATGAGAATCACAATTGTGGAGTCCAGGGGAGGCATCTGGGCTATAGATATGAGTGTTCACAGCATATTGATGTAAAGTGTAGCTATGGAAATTAGAAGATCACCAAGAGATAATACAAAACAAAGCAGAAGTATTTGATGAATGCAGCAAGGAAATGCGGAAGAAATGGGAAAGACTTCTGTAAAACTAGACTAGAATAAAAGGAAGCATGGGCTCCATAAAGCACAGTTGTAGGATTGCATCAAGAAAGGAGGTGATTATTGCTGCTAAGGGATCAAATAAATGACATAAAATTGACCATAGGACTGAACATCATGGAGATTATTGATGAGCTTGACAAGAGTAGTTTAATGGGAATGATGAGAGCAAACACCTGATTAAAGTGACTTCAGGAAAGAACAAGAGGGGTGGGTTATAGGGTTCTCAATGCAAAGGAAACCAAATAATGGAGGCACTTCATGAGGAAGATGTAGAAATGATTTTCCTTCCTGTAGAACAAATTTAACAGTGTTTGAGTGCAGATGTAAATGAACATGCAGTATCAGTATGTGATGAGATGGCATTGAATATCCAAGACATGTGCCCAAATGGAACTGTTGGCCATAGATAGCTCCATAAGGCACTTTGACATCAATGTAAAGAATGCAGAGCTTGTATGGATGTTGACCCATGTCAGTAGATGTCACAGAGGAAGATTGTCAAACTTCTTTACCATTATTTCTACTTATAAGACTGAATTAGGATCTCAGTAATTGCTGAGAATAGTGCAGATAGGACATTAGAGGACTGAGGACTTGGGAGGACAAAGCAGGGATATAAAACTATGGAAGAATCATTTAGCAGAACTGAAGAGTGAATGGCCTAAGGCCCACTTGAAGTTAGTGATCCTAATTTAAACAAAACAAAACAGAAAAACAGAGCTTTGTATGATTTTTTTCCCTCCATATACATTTATCTCTGATGGTGTAGACAAAGAGTGGGCAGAAATTGAATGTTTTTTTTTTTTTTGATTGCTTGCTTATTTGTTTGTTTCCTGGAGTTGAAGTTTTGAGAGGGAATTTTGGGTAATGTACAGAATTTCAGTGACCTTGAGAATCCAGTCATTTAAACTGGCAAAGGAAGAAAAGACAGACTTGAAGAGTGAGGGATAATGAAAGAATAAAAATCAGTGACCTAGTGGGGTCAAACTAATGTTGGAGTCAGTAAGAAGTAACCTAGTAAGATAGAGGATAGAAATCTCTATTTAGAAATTGCAGTCATGGAGGATTCAAAGTTATTGCAAATACAAAATCTAGGGCATCATTATAGATAGACTGGGCTGGAGTGACTCAATGTCAGTAGATAAGTAGGTATCCAGAAACAGGGTCAATGGCAATGATGCATCTAGATATTGAATTAAGGTCTATGACAGGAGGAGTGTTAGGGATCAACATGGAGCCAGATGCTAACATCTTCAGGGAAGAAGAGGTAAAACCTGTGCGAGAAGTCAGTAGGTAAATCCTTAAAGGAGGACTGGTGGAAGACATAGTCTGGTGACGAGATTCAAAGTGAGGTGACATCATATTCCATCCTGAGAGCTAGGCCCATAAAAAGAAATTAGAGAGTGCTATGGGATTCAAAAGGTGAACATAACTGAAGTAAATGAACAACTGAAGATGATGAAGTCCTCTTCTGTAATTAAAAGCAAGAATTAAGAATGTAAAGGTACATATTCATATCCACCTAATTTACAGAATTAGTGAGGCAGAATGGGTATGGTTGTATGCAAGGTAATGTACAGTATCTTCAGTCTGGGACAAGTTGAGTTTGAGATTCTTCCAGTCCATCTACATGATGACATCCAGTTCACAACCTAAAGCATGTGTCTAGAGTTCAAGCCCAGTGATAAGATATCAGAAGTCACTGGAGGTCACTGAAACCAAATAATCCCATACAAATTCTTAAGAGCAACATAGGATTTAAGGTCATAGTACAGAAAAGTGTGCCAATAAAATATGTTAAAGTAATTATTCATATTAAAATAGCACAAATGGCAGAGTGGAGATAATGATATAAAGACATTTAGTGGGAGTAGTAGTAATAATATAATACTACTTATGAGGAAGAATAAAATCTACTGCTATTTTCCAAGGGCTTATTAAAAATAATATCCTTTTAGAAAAATAAGGAAAAGGTTTAAGCTTCCCTGACACAGTCCATCAGAGTTAAGAGTTATAAAGTAGCTAGAAATAGAGGCAATTAATCAGAAAAATCTTAACTTTAGTATGTTACAAAAAGGAAAGTCTTGCTCATTTCTCATTCATTCACTTCTTTCTTTTCAAAATCCCCTCATAATTTACAGGAGAAGCAGAGAAACCCAATTGCCTAATACCATTTCCTCCCTTCTGAAATTTACTACCAATGATGAGCCTCTCCTTATTTAAAGTCTCCCCTAGTTTCTTCAGAAATTCTCAGAAATACCAAATTTTTAGCCCTTTGAGAAAACAATATTTAAATATCTTTTCTGTTTTATTGTGTAATGTATATATGCATATAGATGGTCTTCAATTTATGATGGTTTGAATTGACAAATTCCAACTTTATCATGGTGCAAAAGTCAGAGGCATTCAACAGAAACTTCTTCAAGTTTTGATATTTGATCTCTTCATAGGTCTCTCAAGATTCTAGGAAAGTCAATGAGTAGCAGCTCCCAGTCAACCATACAAGCATGAGGATAAACAATTGACACTTTGAAGTGCATTGCCATAGCTAAGCTATGCAATTCAATATGTGAGGTGTATTAAATGCAATTTGATTTATATTTTCAATTTTTGTTGGGATTGCTATGGGTATATGTAATTCGAAGATCATCTATGTGTATGTATTCTATTATTATCACTGTCTGAAATTATTAAAGGCAAAGAATATGTTTTATTCAGTAGTGTTAATCTTAATATCAGACACATTGCCTGATCCATAATAGGCATGTAATAGAAGTACTGAGTCAAATACATCTGAATATGTTTTCTAAGAGAACGGATAAAAGCTATGTATTACTGACACTACATTACTGAAACATGAACAAAAGTCAGGAATCTTTCACCCAAGCTTGCCATTTTGTGCTTGGAGTACTCTAACAATATGTATGACTCAGACCTTTCCTATCTTCTTGCTGCCAATTACTAGCTTATTTAGAATCACATCAGGAGGCTGGGTGCGGCACACATCTGTAATCCCAGTGGCTCAGGCTGAGGAAGGAGGACTGCAAATTCAAGGCTAGAGGTGGTCTGTGTAACTTAAGAGTGACTCTGAGATCCTGTCTCAAGATAAAAGCTAAAAAAATCAGCTGAGGGTGTAGTTCAGTCATAGAGTGCTTACAAGTATGTGCAAGGCTCTGGGTTCAACCTCCCAGGACCACAAAAAAAGCAAAACAAACAAACAAACAAACAAAAAGGACACACCAGGAGAACAGGAAAAGGTAATTAGAAAAATAGTAAAAGCATCAAACTTACCCTTTTCTGATTGTAATAATGGTGACTAAAAAAGCATGTACTTGCAGTTTTTTCTTGGGATTTGCTCTGTTCCTTTCCCTCACGTCAGATCTCCATTTTTAGATAAATCCTAGTGGAGAATATATGGTTCAATCTGAAACTCCTAATACACCAATTTTATAAATGGGATCCTACTGAATTAAAATCAGATTAAACATTAAACAATTAAACGAAATAGAAATTCCTATTTTCTAGAATGTCTAACCATCCAAGAAATGTTGTATTTATGGAATGGTGTTTGTTGTAAAAATGACGCCCACAATAGGGTGTAATTGTGCCAAAATATATGATTAGGAAACGACAATATTTTACATCAATGGCTCATTTTCTCATTGTTTACATATTACATGACTGCCAAAACAAGATGCTAACCATGTTAAAGTCTTATTTGCCTTATACTATAAATTTGCACTCTGTACACATATGACTATCTATGTGTGTATGATGTTAATTTTGTCACTGTAAAATACCATATCAGAATTCCAATTATCTCTTTCAAAACACTAAGAACATAGTTGGGCTGGGATTTAGCTCAGTGGGTAGAGCGCTGCGCTGCAGTCTCTGAGGCCCTGAGTTCAACTCCCAGCACCGCAAAAATGGGAGAAGGGCCTGGCAATCCACTCCCAAGGCAATCCCGAAGCACTCAGCCGTTGAAAACCCTATGAGGGTCGCTATGAGTCGGATATTGACTCGACGGCACCTAACAACAACAACAACAAGAACATAGTTAACTAAAGAGTATTTTAAATTGATTTTAAATTGATTTGGCTTAAATTAAAAGTAGATAAATGCCAATTTTTCAACAATATTAAAATACATATATACTATGCTTTAAAAACCCAATATATAAAGTGAAGTTTGTTAATCACTTGGGATTTCTTTGATAACTATTCTCAAAATGCATAGGGACACCTAAACCTTTCCCATGTAACAGAACTCTGATCTAAGCAGTGTTGCTTTTTTTCTGATAAATTATTATACAGCCTCTTAAAATGTACAAAAAAATAATCTAAGGGGATTACCCCAAATCAGTAAATTAAGTATTATCTACATTTAATATTAGGGAAAGAGTAAAGTTCCATATTCTTCACTCACAATAGTTTAGTAATTTTATTAAACTGCATTTTGAAACGGTGACCTTTTTTCTGTATGATTTGTATCTAGCGAATTCAGATAATCTCATCTATTACAAAGGTGTTTAAAACTAATGGATAACAACATTGTGGGTTATAACATAGAATGGGGGAAAGGGTCTGAAATGAATTCAGATTTGATGGATGTTGGAATAAAAACTTCTTTAAAATCTGAAGTGTGCAAAGACTTGATGGCTAAACAGAATGGATTTTATAAATGAGTATGGCAATGTGATTGAACACAGTGCAGGAAACATTGCATTATTTTTACTGTGGTCCTTACTAAAAGAGGAAAATAGCAAAGGTTGTTACCTGGTAAAATGTATCAAACCCTGGGTAAATGTTTAAACTCGGTAAGGGGAAAAGAAAAGACTGTCAGTAATGAAATGATTCTTGAACTTTGGAAATGAAGGTAAATTTGATGCTTTGAGTGAACAGATGTCTTGTTTGACTAGAAATGATCATGGTCCCAATTTCTTGTCAAACATGTTAGTTTCTTGCTGTCAGAGAATGCTGTCCCATTTCTGATATTTCAGCATCAGTCATTTGCTATTACAAAACCAATGCCGTTGGCTGTCAGGACTTCACAGTTTCAATTGGCAGACTTATCTGTCTTCAGCAGGATTAGACAGAAATATTTCACATTCCCCTGTGGAAGACAGCAGCAGCCTCAGGAAATTTGAGTACATTAGCTTCAAAGGACCTGTCTGCCACCCTTCTGACAGTACACTCTGCAAAGTCCCTTCCAATCTCCTGCTCCCTGGGCAGTTTGCTCAATATACATTCCTAGCACGGCATACAAACCTCAGCAATTTCTATGTTTCAATATTAATTTACATGCAAGAAAGGGTAAGTCATAAATTTTCAGCAAATTGGCATCAGTCTTTTCTGATAAATGGCATAAAAACCTTGGGGAAACCTAACAGACAATAATTGTAAGATACAATTATCAGTAAAACAGAGCAAAGCACTGGCATGAATGAGAATTTCTTTGCCAATGACTTGTAACTTTAAAATAGTGATCTCCTTAAAAACTGTTAAATAATAGTTTTAGTTATTTGTTGTTTAAAATACAGAGGAGTTGTTAGAGGAAATCATAGTGCTTTAGTTACTTCCTAAAAATGATAATATTTCTGCACTACTGAAAGGATGTAAAATACTTCCAAGGATCCCATACACATTTTCCTTTCTGTTTTGTCCTTTCTCTCTCTTCGGACTCCCTGAACTCCTGCCCCCACATCCCCCTCTAAAAGACTGACAAGCCTGCCAGAGGTCTGGTGTGGGCTTGTGTGCAGGTGTGTTTCCTTTTCCCATTGGACTGCATCTCTTGGTATTTATATGCCTCTAAAATTTTATCAAGCGCTTTATAATCTAGTCATTGAATATTTTATTACTCCATAAAATCTGCAAACATCTCTACTCAGAAAATCTCAACTCTCACTCTAGCATGGGAAAATAGGTTGTAACATTGAAAAATGTCAGTGACCACAACTGAGGTTGACTATTTGTTTTTGTGGAGATGGAAATAAAATCTATAAAGAATTTTCCTTTATCTCATTTTTAATATGCTATGCTGATAAGTCAATGGGTTTGTTTGTTTTATTGTTTTTGCTATCACTGTGTGTTTTATTTATTTATTTATTGCCACCACACTTTCAGAAGAATACCAACTGATGAATGAGAAGAGTGCTTTACTGTGTTATCTAGTCTTGGCAAAAGACAATATAGCATCTTCTTTCCTTATTCAGAGAAAATTTACGTAGCATTTAAAGGTGTAACTATAAAATGTAGTTCATGGAATAGTGATCATCATAAGACTTTAATGGTAGAAAAGTGGATCATTTTATATATTATATCACTTTGCCACAAAGACAGGCAAAAAGGTAGTATTTTTAAATGAACATACAACTTTAATTACATAAAATATAATCTATGGTGTTTCAACTCAAAGTAAATGGAAACCTAATAAACTAGCTTAATTTGATCAACAAAAATAACTATATTGCATAATTGTTTTTAATACTGATTTGTTTCTCATAAAAGCCCAAGAGAATGTACAAAGAAAACATATAACACTGTATCTTAGGGGCATACTTTGCATTCACAGATTCAATTGTTATTGAATGCCTTACCTTCATTTACATTTGTAGTTATTCTCTCTGAAATCCATTTAACTAATTTCATTAGGATTTTCTTATAGAAATTTTGTTTCCAATTGTATAACTGTCTTTTTTTTCTTCTATCTGGGAAAAATCTACATTTCAGTCAAGCTTCAGAGTCTAAATTAAAAAAAAAAAAAACAGTGACTCTATTAACTCATTGTCCAATATCTCTCCATTACACAGCATGTATCCAAGTCATTTATTTAGAAACTAGTTATTGAGTGTTTAGTTTTTTCCAATTATTTAGAAAACACTCATGTTTAGTTTTACTAGGTACTGAGTATTCTGTCCATTTCTGTAAGAAGCTCATAATTTGTAAAGGAAGTAGAATACAAAATGTTTCATTTTAATGAAGTTTATGTCAAATAACCATTGTGAATGAAGCATTATGGGAACACACAGGAAGATCAAGTCAATCTCCCTGACGGTATTTGTAAAGATTTCAGAGCAAATGGTAATTCATTTTTTCATAACAAATATTAAATTATCATCTACAGTATGAGAAATGCTGATCAAACAAGAAGTACAATCTTTCTTAATGAAAATTTATTAATTAAATTAAAAAGACATTTCACCTCTCTTTGAGTATAATTCTCAAAAAACAAAATTCCCGTTACTATGTTTGTATGCCTGCTTATAAAGAGAAAATTATAATATTGAAAAAGTAATCAAGGTATTTAATGTTTTTCCTTATTTTTTTTTATTTTGAGGAACTAGGAATTGAACCCAGGGCTTCTCCCATACTTTGAAAGTGCTCTTTCACTGAACTGCACCACCAGCCTATTTTTAATTTTTTTATATTGAGGCAGTGTCTTAGTAAATTTTACAGGCTGCATCTGGCTTCGAACTTGCTATCTTCCTCCCTCAGCCTCCCAAATTGCTGAGATTAACAATGTTTTTCTTTAGAGATTATAAATGGCCATTTATATAGTTAGTATTGTAGAAAGAATTATTTTAGACTGAGGCTCTCCACAACCTTTTGTACCCTTGTATAGGTAATCAGGATATCAATGTCCAAACAGTAAATAGAACAGCGTGATGTAACCATTCACCAATCATTGTAGAAATTTCACATAGCTGTTTATTTGATTTATGTCTCCCTAAACTCACTGTAAATATACGTACTCACATACATCAAGAATCAAAACACAAATGAATTAGATGTTCTCCACACTTACAGTGGGTTTTCTCTAAATGTTCTAAACCTGAATAGACAAGTTCTTATTCAAAAAGTTTAAATATTTATCAGCATGAAAATAATTATACATACATACATACATACACATATATACATATGTGTATATATGTATATATATGTGTGTGTGTATATACGTATGGGTGTATGTGTGTGTGTGTATACACACACATACATATATCCATCCATACATATATATCTTAGCTTGCTACTTTTTGTATTTATCAATGCTCATTGCCTTTCGGTTATATAATTCTAATTTTTCTATTTTAGAAATCAACATTGCAGTGAAATGCAAACCTTAGATGGGACAGAGCAAAGGGCAAAAAGGAGGCATGGACCTGACAATATCACAGAAAATGATGTTTTCATTATGATACAATGATCCAATTTTTCCTGCTGTGTTTGACTCTCTAAATAGAGAAGCAGATTATTCTTTAATATTTAATGCCTTTCTAAGTTATTTGTTTGTTTGTTTAAAAACCATATTGCCTCCAAACCTACATCATTCTAATAATGGTATGGTTTTCCTCCATTTCATGTCATTAAAAATTATGCATGCCTGAACAACATCATGTCCCAATTGAGTCATATCAATGTAAATAAAAATGCAAAGAGACAAAGTCGATAGTATTACCAAAAAATTGGTGTTTAGGGTATAATATGGAGATTCATACTGCACAGATGTTCAGCAGAAATGAGATCTGCACCTCAATTGAGTAAGAGTATTACCTGCTTTATTGCTCTGCCTATGTACAGCAGGCGAGGGTAGAGACTGTGACCTTGAATGCCCTATAGAAGAACAAGCTGCTTTAGCAAAAAGAAGAAAAAAAATCACTGCCCAAAGACAATTACACTCAAGCAGGTTTTTAAAAAGAAATACCAAAGAAGTAAAAATTTAAAAAATTATATAGCTGCAACCAACATGCCAACATCTACTATCTGTATCTAAGATGAAATCAGTGAATGCATAATTTTATTCAAGATAAAAGAAATGAAGAAGAAGGCATTTTATGTCTTCAGTAAAACTGAGGTTTCAAAGAGTTAATCAGTCCCTACAATTTCTACTTTTGTGTCTTACCAGATAACAAAGAGCTATCATTTGCAATGTGATTATTAGTATTCTACCTTTTGTCTAGGAAAGTCCCACAATGGTAATTGATTTTGAAGAGTTTACAGCCAATTTATTTTCTCCTGAATCTATGCATGTGTGCATACCTTTACATATTTATTTAAGTTTAGTTTTTCCCATTCCTACTACTTTGAAAATAATACAAGCCAATAGTTGCCAATTAATTTAAAAAGGAACAGAGAGCATTTCCATTAAATTTTGAGCATCGCTATGAACAAGAATACCAAAAGTGAATAAAAAATACCTCAGATAATTCCTTAAATCTAGTTAGTTCAAATTCTCTTCTTGTTTTATCTTGACTTTCAATCTAGCAACTAGTCGTCTAGGGAAAATACAGCACTAATTGAATCTTAAGGAGAAAATTTTCCTGAAATTTAGCAGTAACAGAAATAACCAATATTTTTATCTGCTACTAAATAACATATTAGCATATATTTGCCACAACAAAGCCTGGAAATCATGTCTCCTCAAACAGAAATCAGACTTAATTTTTTGTCCACTCAGCAAAAATTATCCTAAAACCATAGTGGTCCAGGACAATCTGTAGATTTCTTACATATTACCTATACGGGTGAACAAAATAATCAGAGGGAATTGGTCATATTTTCAGAATATGCAAAGCAGAGTTTGCCATAACCTATTAATGTGGTCAAATTAAAACCTTCCTCGCCATGTCCAGCCTCCTTAAATACTGTAGTATCCCACTATTTCTCTTCCCTTATCACATCATTTGTTCCATGAAGTCTCAGTGTCCTTATTCCTCCTTCTCTAGAACAAATTGATTTTATTCTAGTCTCAGGAAGAACACCAGCATTTTTCACAAAGTGCAAGTGAACATATCTTGTTAAGGGTGATTTTTTTTAAGACAGTTTCCTTCCAACTATATGTACTGCTTTCTAAAAAGTAAGTTTTTCCTTTTGTCCTTACTTCTATTAAAATGTTACATATAAGCACTTTTCTTTACAAAACTACTAGCTCAAGGTGTTATGGGGATCACATAGAAATGGATCCTGGCAGGCTTCATGGAATAGGATGCACTTAGGATAAAGATTTAAAACATAAGTAGTAATTCAAAAGCCTGAAGTCAATCCAGCAGAGAAGTTACTATATATATAAGGGTCCTCAAAAATATGATGGAATAGAGTGCCAGATTGTGGAGACAAAATTAAAATAACCCAAAAGAAAACTATCAGATAGAAAAAACATTTTGTCAATATATATCTGTACAAAAAATCATCTGCTATTCATGTATAGGATTTACTAATTGAAAAATGCAAACAAAAAATTGTTCTGGCAGGGCTCTGAGATAGCTGGAAGACTGTGGGCAAGAAGCAGGGATAAAACCTGCTACATTCATGTGATGAGTTCTTAATTGAGCATTCAGCACCAATGCTGAAATAGTTTCAGTGTTGAAGTAGTAGATACACTGAGGGTACCAATCTGAAAACATTTCTCTCTCTCTCTCCTACATAGAGGCTGAACCCAGGGCCTCACACATAGTTTTCTAAGTGCTCTATCACTGAGATGCACCCCAGCCCCTTTTAATTTTTTTTATATTGACACAGGATATCACTAAGTTTCACAAGCTGCCTCTAGCCTCAAACTCTTGATCCTCCTCTCTCCACCTCCGAGACTCTGGGATTACCAGTGTGCACCACTGCACCTGGCACTTGACATCACTTTTCTATACTCTCTCATTCCTTCTATGTGAACAAATATCTCTGTGTCTGTCCATTTGCCGTCAGAATATAAAAGGCTGGAAACTTATCCAGAGAAAGCGATGGTTAATAGTTAAAATTGAGAAAACATAGGTGGTATCTCAGAGAGAGCATAGAGAAAAAAAGAGGAAGAAGAAAGGTTATAATGTGAAGACTTGCATTATTTATCCATCTGTGTATGTGAGTGCCTGTGTGTTTTTGTGATGTGTAAGTATATCATTTGTTGTTAGGTGCCCTCGAGTCAGTATCCGACTCATAGCGACCCACATAGGGTTTTCAATGGCTGACTGTTTCAGGATTGCCTTGGGAGTGGATTGCCAGGTCCTTCTCCCATTTTGAACTCGGTCCCTAGTTCAATCCCAGCACCACAAAAATGGGAGAAGGACCTGGCAATCCACTCCCAAGGCAATCCTGAAACAGTCAGCCATTGAAAACCCTATGAGGGTCGCTATGAGTCGGATACCGACTTGACGGCACCTAACAACAACAACAACAAGTATATCATGAAACAACACAAGCAAAATTGAGATGATGTGAAGGAAAAGGATTGTCTGCTTTTTAAAATCCAGGTCCTGGATTTATTTTCCCACTTGAGACAACAAAACTGGAGCAGCTATGTAAAACAATATTCAGCTTCACAAAAGAAAGCAGTGGTTGCTTGAGAGAACAATCTTGGTGCAGCCTACAATGGCTACACTCCACTACCTTGTGAGAGTGTTGAAGACATAACACAGGGAGGAGGAATCCAGTTAGAACACATTTGTTACAGTTTGAATCTAAAATGTTCCCCCTCAAGGTCATGTGTTTGCGCACTTGGTCCCAAGAGGTGGTGCTGTCCTGGGAAGCTGTGGAATGTGAGGAGGTGAGACACAGCTTGCAGGCAGTCAGAGGTTTTACCCCAGCTCTTGTGGCACTCTTTCTGCTTCTTGATCCCCATAATTTGAGATTGTCGCCACTGGCCCAGCCGCTGGCCCTGCTCCCCTCCCTGCTCTGCCATTATGGAACAAAATCCTCTGAACTATGAGCCCCAATAACTCTCCCTCCCTTGACTTATTTCTGTCACATATTTTGCCACAATGACATGCAAGCTGGCTAACATCCTTGGACAAATATGGTGCTCATGGTAGCTAGACAGAGTAGATCACGGCAGCAGGAGAGAGTAACAGCGGACAAAGAATTCTGAAGATATGAAGAGGACTCTCCTTAATTATTTAGCAGAGTACTGATCAGTTCAGAAATAGGAGAGCAATAGCCAAAGTGGAGGAAGAATCATTGCCACTCTTTAAACAAAATTAGATAATCAGATTTTATTAAAATAAAGATACAGTCATTTTGAAAATATTTGTCATACTTATACCTAATAAAAGATCTATATACAGAATATAAGAAAAAACTATATATTAATAGGAGGAACTTGTACAATTTAATTTTAAAATAGCCTGGATTTTTGCATTGCTAATTTACAAAAGGGATATTTAAAGGGCCAATAATCATGTACAAAACTTCTCAAAATCATTTGTCATCAAAGAAATCCAAATCAATATCACAAAGAGAAACCTCTAAGAGCTCAAGAGAATGGTTAATGTCAGAATGACTGGCAATAACTGAATGTTGGACAGAGTGTGGGGACAGCAAAGTTCAAACACAGATGCCCTGCCTTACAATGTGGTTACACCTCCATAAACCTATCTTAAGTAGAAAATATCTTAAATCAAAAATGCATTTAAGTGCCTTCTCCTACAAGCTCTCTCCTCTTCCTCTCCCCTTTCCCTTTCTTCCTATTCTTCTCATCTGTCTCCAGCAACCACATGCATTTCTCTACCTTCTCTCGGGCCTGTCATCTTCTGTCTATCCAAGGCACCTTTCCTTCTAAAAGCCTGCTTAATTCTCCCGTTCTCTGGTTTCTTTACCTTCTCTTGAGAAATAGGAATATCCTTTTGCTGATTCACCCAAAGAATGCAGGATTTTCCTTAATGATAAACTACCTTTAAGAAGCCTTACATATACTCTCTACTGTAAAAACTCCATTTAATACACCTAGCTTACCGAATGTTATAACACAGCAACATAGCACACTGTGGAAGACCATTGATGACTGGGAGCTATGTCTCATTGCTGCTGGCTAGCATTTTGACAGTGTCATAGTAAATATTGCTAGCCAGGCAAGATCAAAATCCAAAATATGAAGTATGATTGCTACTAAATGTATATTGATTTCCCACCATTCTAAAATTAAAAAATCTTAAACCATCGTTAAGTCAGGGACTAGATACTACTATTTTGGGTACAATCTAGTATGGTAACTTTAAGAAATGTTTAACAGTACCAACTGAAGGTCAACATATATTTACCTTAGGACTAAGCATTTAGCTCAGTGGGTAGAGCGCTGCGCTGCAGTCTTTGAGGCCCTGAGTTCAATTCCCAGCACCGCAAAAATGGGAGAAGGGCCTGGCAATCCACTCCTAAGGCAATCCCGAAGCACTCAGCCATTGAAAACCCTATGAGGGTCGCTATGAGTCGGATACCGACTCGACAGCACCTAACAACAACAACAAGCATTTTGACTCCTAGGCAACTTCCCAACATAGCTGAGTATTTAAAATCCTTAAAGACACACATAGCTGCTTGAACTTTAAAAATACCAAACTGAAACAATCCAAAACCCTGACTGTGAAATTCAAATCATCAACTCTGAAATGCCTACAAAAAAATCAGATATATTCATGCAATGAAGCAATATTCACTATAAAAATATGATCTGCAGCTACATGCAGTGACATGGAGTAATCAAAAATAATCAGAGTTATGTACTGCAGTCCCACTCACATGAGGTTCTCTCTATATATTCTTTGAGTTTTAACATTAAGTTTTCTGAATCACTGTAAATATACTTATAAAAGAAAATTTGCAAGAATAATTCTATTAGAGAAAATATATTGAAGACAATATAGTCCTAAAATAATCTCTGATCAACAGTAAATAGCAATGAAAACAGCATGTTGTTGAATAAGAATGCCTAGCACTATAGATAAATTTACTGTCCAATAGCCAATTTCTGAATGACAAAAAAGAAAGGAGGCAGAGGCAAAAGGAGAAAAGAAGAGAAGGCAGAGAGACAGGAGGAGAAAAAGAAAAAAAATGCTAGAGAGAAAGAAAATAGGAGAAGACAGGGGAAAAAAGATAGGGAAAGGAAGGGAAGCAAGAAAAGGAAAGAAAAAGAAGAAAAGAACAAAGGAACAAAGAAAGGAGAAGGAAGAAAGAAAGTAGAAGAGAGAGAAAGGAAGGAAGGGTGGAAGGAAAAGAACGAGAAATGGAAAGAAGAAAAGAAAAAAATGGGAGAGAAAACTCAATACCTAAATATTTTTTAAAAGTCTTTTCTTTTTTTTTTTTTTTTTTTTGTGGTACTGGGGGTTGAACCCAGGGCCTCGCCCTTGCATGCTCTGTAAGGGCTGGACCACTGAGCTGCACCCTCAGCCCATTTTTTCTCTAACTGTCTGATGTATTCCTAAGTGGGAAGAAATGTTTCCATCAAAGTCAGCCTGGTTTCTTTATTTTCATTTCTCTTAAAAACAGCACCCTTGCCCTAGGCATGAGGTTCTGAACTTTATATCAGCATTGACTAGGTTTTTATCTCCCTATTTATTGTCACTCTAATTTATCAACATTGTTGAAATGCTCCAATCCATACCCTTTTGTCTGCTTTACTGCCACTATGCTAGTCCAATGCCTCTAGATATTAAATCTAACACAGGGCAATTCAAATCTTACATTACAGAATGTTTTATAATGTTCAAAGGTCTTTCACCAAAATTCTATTTTATTTTCCCAACAATCTTTCTTTTTTTTAAGCTGAGGATTGAACCCAGGGTTTCCTGCATGCTAGGCATGCACTCTACTGCTGAGCTACATCCCCACTCCAAACCATCTTATAAAGAATTCTGCATAGACATTCCTATCTTTACTTAAATGGTGTTGAAACTGAAACTATGAGAAGGTAAACTTTAATGACCTAGGTCAAAATCCTCTCCAGTGTACTATACTATGTCTTGTCAAGTTCAAAAGTGTACTTTATCTACTGGACTTAAATCTCTATTTCTTTCACTTATAAAATACTCTCAGATGAACTTATCCATTCATTATAAAATTAAGTTCATTTTTTAGCCAAAATCTAAGGTTTTCATACTGTTTTCAATTTTTCTGGAGATCAAGACTCACAGTAGTAAACTGTGTTCTATTTTAATAAGATATATTTTACTGAATACTATTAGTATTTTTGTTACTAATAACCTCTCTTCCACAGCTTATTTATTCAAGGAATCTGGGGATGCATCCTGATATTAACAACAAAATGTAATGCCTGTGGGCTCAGCATAATATTTTGCCTTAAATGTCCCAAGTTCACTCTCCTTTATGGAGGTACTCCAAAAACATATATTTAAATAAAACAAATATGACATTGAGAGATTTGCCTCAGCATTTCAAGAATAATGCAATGTTTTCAGATAAGGTCCTTATACACTATCAAATAAGTTTCTTTAGCCCCAATATGTTAATGAAGAAATTAACCAACATTAGGAAAAGAATACAGGTCTAAATATGTGACAAGTCATAAAAAGTGTGGAGATTAGTATCTTTTAAGGACTGGGAATGTAGCCCAGTGATAGAGCACTTGCCCAGCATGCATAAGGCCCTGGGTTTGATCTCTCCTCCTCCTCCTCCATCTCCTCCTCATACTACTACTAACTACATTATTGTTGTTAGGTGCCCTCTAGTTTTGTCCCACTCATAGAGATCCTATGTACAACAGAATGAAACAATCCTCCATAATGGACCAGGCAAGTGATTTGTTTTTAATGTTTAAGTCCATTGTTCCAGCCACTGTGTCAAACCATCTAGTTGAGGTCTTCTTTTTTGTTGTTGTTGACCTACAATTCTCCCCAACATGATGTCTTTCTACAAGGATTGGTCCGTGCTGGCGTGACTAAAATAGGTAAGCCACAGTCTAGACATGCTTGCTTCCAGGGAGCACTCTGGTTGTACTTCTTCTAGGAAGGATCTATTGGTCCTTTTGCCAGTCCGTGATATATTTAATACTCATCTCCAGCACCATAATTCAAAACTGTCAATTCTTTTCCTGCATCCTGTATTTAACAGCCAGCTTTCATAAGCATATGATGTGACTGAAAATACCATGACATGAGTCAGGTGCATTTTCGTTTTCAATTTGACATCTTTACTTTTCAAAATTTTAAAGAGATCTTTTGCAACAGCTTTTCCCAGTTCAATGCATCATTTGATTTCTTGACTGCTGCTTCCATGAGTGTTGATTGTAGAACCAAGTAAACAAAATCTTGGGCAACCTCAATCTTTCTCCATTTATCATGAAGTTACCTATTGACCCAGTTGAAAGGATTTTTGTTTTGTTGATGTTGAGGTGCAGTCCATACTGAAGCTGTGTTCTTTGATCTTCACCAGTGAATGCTTCCAATCTTCTTCAGTTTCAGCAAGTAATGTTGTGTTATCTACATAACACAGGTGTTTAATCAGTCTTCTTCTTATCATGATGCCACATTCTACATAAAGTCCAGCTTCTTGGATTATTTGTTAGCATAGAGATTGAAGAGGTGTAGTGGAAGTATACAGCTGTGATGCACACATTTCCTAACACTAAACCAAGTAGTGTTTCCTTGTTCTGTTAGAATGACTTACTTCTGGTCCATGTACAGATTCCTCAGGAGTACAATTAAGTTTTGACATGTAATTTGGACTTTTCTTTTTACTTGTCTTTTAAATAGCTTTTTGCTTTTCTCATGAATGATGATTTTGATGTCATGCTACAACTCATAAACAAAGAAAAAACTAGTATATTTTAGAGTTCAACAGCTAGCAAGAGGGCCTGGCTGATAGAAACTGCCAGTTTCATTTTCCCTAGGCATAGAGAAAGATGAAGAATATCTCAGAAAGTAAATATTAATTATTCACCATTTTTTCCCACTGTGCATCACTCTTTTCTCTTTTAGCTAAATGAAATCTTTTCCTGAACATAAGGTAAACAGAAGTTTCTAACTACGTCATCACAGAAAATGCCAATCCAGTTAGTCAAAGTCTAACCTGAAACTTTAAATATAATATTGATTTCAACTCCTGCTATTTATACAAGGTAATAAAGAAAAGGGATGGGATAAAGAAATAACTTATTAATATGAATCGAGTATACTTAACACAATTAGACTTTCTGTAGTTATTCACTAAAGGCTAGGATAATATTCCATTTGAATTTCTGAACCTACGCTTTAATAGCTAGGGTTCTCTTCTAGGAAGATTATACAAATGCTTTTTAGATCCTTTGTTGTTGTTGTTATTGTTGTTGTTGTTGTTGTTGTTGTTGTTAGGTGCCATTGAATCAAATCCAACTGATAACAACCCTATGTATAATGGAACAAAATGCTCCCCAATTCTGTGCCAGCCGCACTATCTTATTCATGTTTAAGTCCATTGTTGTACCTGCTTTAGTTTTGAAGCTTAAGAGTGTTTTGACTATATGTGGTATTTTGTGATTCCATATGAATTTTTGGATCATTTTTTTCTATTTCTGTAAAGTCAGTCAGTGGAATTTTAATGGGGATTGCATTGGATCTATAAATTGATCCCTGACTTCAAGCTATACTATAGAGCAGTGGTGGCAAAAACAGCTTGGTACTGGCACACAAATGGGCCTGAAGACATGTGGAACAGAATAGAAGGCCCAGAAATACTTCAACACACCTGTAGCCACCTTATTTTTGAAAAAAGAGCAAAGCAAGTAAACTTAAAAAAGGATAGCCATTTCAATAAATGGTGCTGAGAAACATGGACATCTGTGTGCAAAAAGTGAAAATCGACCTGCATCTCTCAATATGCACGAGTTAACTCAAAAGGGATAAAAGACCTCAACATAAAACCAGAAATTTTAAAACTAATAGAAGACAAGATAGGTAATACACTCCATCATATAGGCATAGGAAAGTATTTCCTTAGTAGGACTCCAATTGCCCAAGAAATTGCAGCAAGAATAGATAAATGGGATTACATGAAATTAAAAAGCTTCTGCGCAGCAAAAGAAACAATTAACAGAGTCAAGGAAACTCCCACTGAATTGGAAAAAATATTTGCATCATATACATCAGACAAAGGTCTAATTATCACAATTTATAAAGAACTTAAGAAAAAAAATTCCCTAGAAAACAAATAACCCAATACATAAATGGACAAAGGAACTGAATAGACAGTTCTCAAATGAAGAGGTCCATAAAGCCATGAAACACATGAAAAAATGGTCAATATTCCTAGCCATTAGGTAAATGCAAATCAAAACAACTCTGAGATTTCACCTTATACCAGAAATAATGGCCAAGGTCAATAAAACAAATACCAACAAATGCTGCCGAGATTGAGGAGAAAAAGGAACACTCTTATATTACTAGCAGAGCTGTAAATTGGTCCAACCACTATAGAAATCAATATGAAGGTATCTTAAAAAACAAAAAAAGTGATCTACCATATGACCCAGCTACAGCACTATAGGGAATTTACCCAAAGGGAGATGTATCATCATACCACAGAGACACATGCATCTCCATGTTCAATGCAGCACTTTTCACAATAGCAAGGATATGGAATCAACCAAAGTGTCCATCAACAGAAGAATGTGTAAAATAACTATGGTACATATACAAAATGAATACTACTCAGCAATAAAAAAAAATGACATTTGCAGCAAAATGAATGGAACTGGAGAGAATTATTTTAAGTGAACAAACACAAGCTCAGAAAGAGAAATACCACATGTTCTCACTCATATGTAGGAGCTGAATCAAAATTATAAGAAGGAAAAAATCCTATGCAGAGGTCAGAACATAATAATAAAAAAAGCTAAGAATGATATCTTAATAGATGGTCTAGAAAATTCATGTAATAGTTCTGACAATGTAAAAAGAAAGTTCACTACAGAAAAAAAGTTTCTATCTTAAACAGAACTGGAAACCAAGGATATATAGTAAAATATTATCATAAAAAGGCAAGCAAATGGAAGAGAAGTCTTTGGTGGGTGGGCGGGATGGGGGAGGAAGCACACAAGAGGGTAAGGGGGAACTTATATGTATAATGTACAACAAAATGCTTCTATGGAAATGTCACAATGAAAAGCATGTAAAAATGAACCCCATTAAGGTATATATTAAAAATTTCCAATAAAAAATAATTCATTGTTACAGACGCTGTGTCAATCCATCTAGTGGAGGGTTTTCCTTTTTTTCCTTCACCTGTCACTCTCCCAAACATCATGTACTTCCCCAGGGATTGGTCCCTCCTTACTACATCTTCAAAATACTCAAGACACAGTGTAACCACTGATTTTTCTAACTTCTAGCTGTTTAAATATTATACAGATAATGAATAAGAAAAATATTCTTATTCATTCATTCATTCATTCAATATGGCTTTCCTTTGTGTGGTAGTTAATCTTAATTGTCAACTTGATTCAATTAAGAAGCACCTTGTTGTTGTTCTTAGGTGCCATCGAATCAAATCCCACTCATAGGGACCATATGTACACAGGAATAAAAGACTCCCTGATTCTGTGTCAGGCACATGATCTTATTTATGTTTAAGCCCATTGTTGCAGACACTGTGTCAATCCATCTGGTGGAGGATTTTCCTTTTCTTCCTTGACCTGCCACTTTGCCAAACATGATGTCTTTATCCAGGGATTGGTCCCTCCCAGCTACATGTCCAAAATATATAAGATGCAATCTAGCCATCCTTGCTTCCAAGGAGCACTCTGGTTGCACTTCTTCTGGGACAGATCTGTTGGTTCTTTGGGTAG
>VMDO01021055.1:0-36188 GCA_007922755.1 Pedetes capensis
CAAAAGTTTCTATCAGTTTTTTATGTGAGACCTCCAACTTTCTATTATCAACAACTACCTCTAAGAAGCTTGTTCATAGGTTGTCAATGGCCTGATCTATAGAGTCATGAAAACAGAACTGCACCATCCAAATGTGAAATAGAGAATTTTTTGGCCTTGAAGAGTAAAGCAATTCACACCAAGAGCTTTCTGTTAAACCTAGTTGTCAGGTTTCCTACTTTTCCTTTCTTTAGTTCAATGAATTGCAAACGTTTGCAAACATGAGACTAAGACTTCATGAGGTTTGTTTTATTTGACAGCCCTTCAGTGAAGCATCACTCAATTTTGGGCATTGAAAGGGCTTTCTGCTTAGATGATTATCTGGACCTCTACTATATCTTGGAATTATTATTTCTAGATTAAAATAAAAAGTAAAAATTAGCAGATTGAGAAATGTGTATTCAGAAAGATGAGGTAATCAATATTTACTTACTATGTATGTGTTATTTTTCTAGTAGGAATGAGATGGCATGTTACAAGGGCAATGGGAGAGAGATTGAGGAAGGGACTATTTTTTTTTTTTTTTATTAGAAATTTTTAATGTACATCATAATGTGATTCATTTTGACATGCTTTTCGTTGTGACAATTTTCATATATGCAATTTGATAAGCATTATTCATATAGGTTACCCCTTACGCTCCTCTATGTTTCCCCCCTCCCCCCTTCCTATCTATTTACAGAGGTGAGAGCAGATAAGAGACAGTGAAGTACAGTGAGACTAATAGTTGTTGTTAGGTGTCATGGAGTCAGTGTTCAACTTATAGTGAACTTATGTGCAACAGATGAAACACTATTGTCAGTGCTTCCTATTCGCAGGGTTTTCAATGGCTGATTGGTTTTTGAGAGTAGGTTGCCAGGTCCTTCTCACAAGCCTACAGCACCTGGTGTTCCTAGGTGGTCTCCCATCCAAGTACTAACCAGGCCCAACCCTGCTTAGCTTCTGAGATCTGACGGCATTGGATGCCACAGGGCTACGGCTGCAGGTGAGACTAATAGGAATAACATTAAATGAGATGGAGCTAGTGAAATCTGGAGATGGTATATATAACGAGAGGGCTGCCTGCTAGGCATTACCAAATCACAGACAAGTGGAAAAGGAGTCGGTAGACAAAATAAAATGACCATTTATCTTCTCTCATCTCATTTCTTGCCAATGCTTTTCATTATTTGGACCCACCTGAAAGACCAAAGGCAAAGGAGGCCAACTGGTACAGTCCTTACAGATTCTCATTTGGAGGCCCAAAATAGAGCAGATATAGGAGAGAATAGATATGGAGGCATAAATAGAAAATATCTGAAAATTTAAATGTTGTCAGATTTAAGCTTCACAATAACTTCGCAATAACTTCATTAGATACATTTTATCCCCACCTCCGTTTTACAGATGAAAAAGCAGATGAACAGAAAGGTTAACTGTCTTGTTCAAGGTCACACAATTAATAAATTGTAAAACTAGGATTCAAACCTGGTTTGGTTTCATCTCACATAAAATCCCATGCCCTTAATCTATGAGATGCTATCTCTTTCATCTTTATTTAGAATCTTTATGTCTCAGGCACAGTGATAGGTGATTCAGGGAACACAAAGATAGAGTCCCTGGCCTCTATTCTTTAATGCATTATCTTATTTAATTTTTATAATATCTCTCTGAATAAGGACCATTATCATCATCATTAAACAATTATTTTACAAATAAAATTACTATAAGGTATGATTTTTGAGCCCCACCTATTTTTACTACTTAATAATCTTCCATGGAGATGGTTTCTTAGGATCTTGTATAGATCTATTTCATTCTTTTAATGATTACATAGAAGATGATCACATAGAAATATCATTATTTAATCAGTCCTATGTCAAGGGACATTTGGGTTATTTCAAGTTTTAAGTTAGTATAAATAATACTTCAGTGAATAATTGTGCTCATCTATCTTGGTGTACATTTGCAAATATATCCTTGGGTTAAATTCCTAGCAGTGGAATTACTGAGTCAAAGAATAGGTGTGGTTACAATTGTGATGGATCTCACCAAATTGCTCCCCAAATAATTTGTACCACATTACATGTAGCAAAATATAAAAGACATTTCCTTCTATATGACACACGGGGAAATTAAGGATCAGAGAAGTTAAGTACATTTTTCAATGTCACAAAGTTTGTAAATGTCAGATTCGGCTTTGACCTCATATCTGCTTGACTCCTGTGCTTTCATTTTCCCAGATTATATTTTGGATAACAGTGAGAAAGTTTAGAGGGACCCAACCCTCCCTAATTATTGGGGAAAGCTGGGCTCAAGCTTATGACCCTCTGAGTTGTGTGTTGCAACTTGGTGCCCCAACACTGCACCATGGGAGAGACTGAAGCTGGGGAACAGAAGTCATGCACAGGAGTAAAAACAAGGAAGGTTTATTTACAGGGATAGGGAAAGGACAGGTGGCAAGGAGAGGGAAGAGAGATGGGGGAGAAGGCACTCAGCTGTTATCCCTGCTACTGGGGCAGGGACTCCCGGGTGTCCTTGGTTGTCAGGTCCTGGAGTCTTCACCGCTTCGGAGGCCCTGCGTTTGTCTCCTGGAGGCTTGCCTCTTGAAGCACTCGATCAATCAGTTGGTGGATTGGAGAAGAAGGAGAAGAAGATCTGGAGGATGCAGGCAGGCAGGCAGAGGCGAGGATGAAGGCAGGTCAGATGAAGGATGTAAGCAGGACGAAGGCAGGCTGAAGGCTAGGTGGGTCATGTGGATGCAGGCCTCTGGTCCTTATGGGTCCAGAGGACTAAGTGAGCTATCCTTAGGTAGCGTTCAGGTAAAAGCTATTGGGCTCTGGGGTCAGGGGCTTTTATCCCCTTAGGCCAACTGTCATCCAACTGTCAAGGAATGACAGCTGGCCAATCAGGGAAGGGCTTGTGGGTGGCACGAGGGAAAGGGTTTGACTAATCAAGGGGCAGATGGGGCTCAGCCAGTCAGGCCTCAAAGAAACCTGAGCTGGCCAGTGCTATCTTGGCTCACTTAATGGGGAGGGGGAGAGAGGGAGGTACCCAGATGTGGGGGAAGGGTCAGTTGCTTTGGGGTACAGAGTCTGGTCCTCCAAGAGGGCTAGGCAGGCCCCAGGGATCTGCCACGTTTGGGTACTCTCTATCCCCTGGCAAATCCACAACACCTAATCTCATTTTGTTAGGAGTTAAACACCATTAAATAATGCAGATAATGCTAATGTTAATGGTATTTCTTTATTATAAACACTCTTTAATGTTTACTTTTCCTTCAAATAAGCTAGGCTATTCAGGACCAGGCCAATCTGACCTTTGATTGGCAGCTGCTAGACCTTTCACTTGTGCCTAGCTGCATTGAATGGGGAACTGTCAAAGGAGCAGCAACAAATGAAAAGAAAGTTTTGGCTATTGTCTGGACTGTCATTGTGCCAACCCAGCTGCTTTGAACACTTACGTATATCTTGTGGGTAGCACACTCCAACTGCGAGGAACACAGTAACTATAGCTACTCAGGAAGCCATGTTTTCTGCTGCAGTTACAGCTGCTTCAGACAACTTGCATGGGCAACACAAGCCTTGGTGAACTGTAGGTGATCCTGCTTACTCCAAAGCTATTATCACTCATGTCTGTATCTAGAAGGGTGCTTTACCTGGGGATTCAGCAAAAGGCTTGTGCTTGGTCGTTATGTAGGGGTTGCAATTGTTCCTGGTGAAAACCGGAAGTTGTGTTGTGATTGTGTGAATTACAAGTCCATGCTTGCATGTCACACACAAGCCCCCCTCCTTTGTCATTTGTATATCCAGGCTGCTTACCACACTTCTTGAGTCAGCTAAGAGGTTCTTTTCCTGTGTGCTGCCCCATGGTGTTGTACCATTAGACCTTATAAAGGTCTTTTGCCTAGTTGTGGTCTTTATTACAGGTAAGGCATGCTGGGCTAGTTACATGAAGAGCAGGCAAGACTTTAAGGCTTTCCATCCCTGGCAGCAGTAGTGGTGGCAGATACAGCAGGGCAATAACTGAAGAGTTCCAGAGAGCCACTGAGAGCTGAGAGCTCATTACCCAAGGCTCAGAGTTGTGGTGCTACAGGGTAGCTAAAAAGTTCTGGAAAATGGTCAAGGGCAGAAACTGTAAGAACCTATAAGGGCTAGCAGAAGTATTGGGATGGCAAGAGACACGAGAGAAGCTGAAGTTATGGAAGCCAAGAAGCTGTGAAGAGACAAAGGTGGGAGTTGAGACTATGAGGATGACAAACCACATTCACTTAGAAGAGTTTCAGAGAGCCACCAAGGGTTAAAGAACTGAGGGTCCTGACATTCAAAGTTTGGGAGCTGTAACACTAGCTTCTGGGGATTGGAATTCTGAGCCTACAACATGAAGCCTTTGCCTTGAACACCTAGAGTAACAAGCTTCCAGCTTTGTAAGCTTGGGGCTATAAGCATCTACTTCTGAAGGATTAGGGCAATGACCCTCTGTAACTCAAGGCTACCAACTGTAAGTGAGCTGCCTCTTGCCTCTCAGTGATTTCTATCTGGATAGAGCAAAAGAAAGCTCAGCCAGTCAGCCAGGTGTTGGTAACAACAGGAGGGAGAGATCAGTTTAGCTGTAAATAAATATTTTATTAAGTTCATTTACTGATCATGGCTTTTAATAATGTGGTTGTTTCTATCTGATTTTCTCTTGAATACCATGTGGGTACAGATGGTTTAGAATAGCACTCAGCAAACTATGTTACGTGGGCCAAACCTGGCCTACTGCCTGTTTTTATATGAAGCACAAACTGAGAATGGTTTTTATATTTTAAAATGGTTGATAAAAATCAGAAGAATACTACTTTGTGACATATAAAAATTTCATAAAGTTCAAATTTTTGAGTCTATAAATAGAGTTTTATTGGACCAGATCTACATATGCCTCTTTGTTTGTATATTAGACAAGGAGTCTGTTTTCACACATCAGGAACAGAATTGAGCAATATTGACATAGGCCTCATGGCACACAAAGCCTAAAGTATTTATTATCTGTACTTTTTCAGAAAAAGTTTGCTGACCTCTGGTTTAGAACCATAATGCATTCATGTAGCAAGTATTAAGTGCTTACCCTTTGCAAAACACAACTCAGGGGGCAATTATTCCTGTGGTTCTCAAATTTTATTTCATATCTAAATCCTACTTACAAATGAAATAATTTCTAGGATCTGAAAATGTAATATAGATAAAAGCTGAGCTATTCTGTGGAAATGGGGACATGTGTCTAAGAGTCTAACATGAGTGGCTTTCCTCTTATTCTTCCATCTTGCCTTTTCCTATGTCAACTCTTCAGGCACTCACAATTCTGTAGGTGTGTATAATCCAAGGTCATCATGGAACATGACTAGAAAATGGCTGGTACATTTTATCCCTTTAGTTTGCAGAGAAAGAAAAAGGCCCCGATAAGTTGAGTTACCCAAGTTGACTCAATAGCATAGCTGAGACTATTGCCTAAGTACCTGGAGTTAAGTGTGTATGTGGTCTTAGGTGTCCTCACAAATAAAACTTGTGAACAGGTCTAGCCATCTAGATGAAATTTCTTCTGAATAAATTTGATTTAGACTGCCAGTACTGTAAATGCAGTTATGGGTCATCTAGTTTAAACCTTTCATTGCACAGAAGAGGAAATATGAATAAAGTAACTTTTTAACAGTTAGCCATAGAGTTGCTTAAAAGTGTGGAAACTTAGCTTCCATTGCAGTGATATTTGTCTTAAATCAGGTTATCTCCCAAAGATAGGTATGCTGTCTTTGAAGGCATGTTGTCTGCTGAAACTGTCTCTGAAAATAAAAATAGGCAGAGAATTAACATATTAGTATTTAGTTTATCAGAAATAAGCAAGTCTACATCCTCTTAGTATAACATCAATTTACTTGGTGACAGAATGGTTAGGAGGGAGCTGGCCTAACATGTAAGGTTATGAACTACTAATGTTTAAGCCAGCTCTTCTTAATTACTCAGGAATAACCGCCCAGACTTTTGAATAGCCAGACCACACCTCCCTTCTGCTGTTTACCTTCTGGATATTTTTCCGGTATTTTGATGGCTGCTTGATGTATGGCAAAAGCATTGGTGGGAGAGAAGATTATAATGGTTGGCTCAATACAAGTCTTGCTGCCATCTGTGGATATATCCTTCCCCCATTAGTTTGGCCACTGAAGAAAGGGCCATTTGGTGCCTTGCCGAGGATACACATGCTATGAGGGTAATTTAAACAATCTCTTTGCCAATAATGTTCTTCATAGCACAGAACTGAGGATGTTTACTGAGATTTCAGATCCATGTACCTTTTTCTATACCCTCAAGTTGTGTTACCTCTCAGCAACATGATTATTTCATGTTAATAAACAAGGAAACTGTCTTCTCCCTGAGGGATCTAAAATAACCATTCCTAACTTGATTCTAAAATCAAGGAATCCTATTGCTTCCAGCTGATTTGGATTAAGCCTTGAAATGTTGCCAAGTGGCTGTTGGTTAGTTGAGTGGCCTTTGCTGGCAGAGTACATCCTCAACCTGACTGACACATTTCTTTTCTGAGGATGCTGAAGAGTGCTAGGAAAATGGCTGCTGCATGACTGAATGGTAGAATGTCTCTTGATTCAGAAAGATTTCTATTGGACATATGCTGAGAAAGGATAAGCTGCCATGGAGGCTCCACTCTGGATTCATGGCATGTTTCAGTTTCTTATAAGAAGGGTAGGAAGGACCCGTTTTCCAAATCTAGCAACCAGGTTGGGCCTGAAGATTTAGTTCATGGACATTCAGCAGGGTCTATTTGCTCTCTGGTATAAGTTAGTTTATCAACAGTGAAGAGAGTTTGAGCAAGTTCCTGGGGTGGGCACAATTCTTATTGTTCTCTTGAGCTCACCAGATCTTTGATGGAAAATTTTTGCCTGTTGCATATGGTAATACAGGTGAATTGTTTATATACTTTTTATTCTCTGCTGTGACAGTTGTCTTTCTTAATCAGTGGTTTTACATAATTAAAAACATCATAAACCCAAAATTAGAGACAAGCTCAGACATTCTTGAGTTCTCTTAGGAAAACATCTGGCCATCCTTGAGCAATCACCTGACTTCTCCAGAGACAAACAGTAGCCTCAACTTTGGCTCTCTTCTGTCTGCAATCACACCATAATTACCTTTTTTTTCTGATCAGTAGTGCCTGGAACTAAATCCACCATTTAAGTCCTCTTCTTCATGACTACAAGGATCAGACATGCTAGTTTTCCTGGAGACAGATGTAGTTTATACCTGCTGTCCTGGTGTAATTACTAATGGCTAGTACTTTCACCCACAAATAAGTCCCAGTTTAAATGACAATGTATACTATTATCTTCTGACCACAGCTAAGCATTCAAACTTTGAATGTCTCCTCTGTGTCAGGCACTGTGCTGGCTGCTATTTTGTGGTGCTACCTTATAACAAAGCACCCTGATGACTCTGGTGATCTTTTCCTTCATAGTATGGCAGAGGGAAGGAAAGAATGACAAGTTGAAACAGGTCAAAGGTACTGGTGAGAAAGTTTACTAATCACTGGCTTTTTAGGTAATTTTTACTGTCTTTGAACAGTGTAATTAATGTAAGCCCTTTCATTCCTAATATTGCTTCCATGTTGAAGTAGAACTTTGATTTTAAAGGCTCTGTATTAAAAAGGAACCTCTTGATTATTTCAAATGCCCTTGAATCAGGACATCAAGGATCCCCTCCCTTTCAGATTCATTTCACTCCCAGTTCATTGTCATTCTAGGTTTTGAATGTTCTTTTTCATTTGGAAAAGTACATGGCCCAGTCATAAGGTTAATGTCCTACAGCTTCTAGAAATTATCTTTAGGAGAAATGTTTTTCAAAAGCAGAAAAAATAGATTTGAATTGTCATAAATATAGTCAGGAAAAACTTGACTTGGAGTTGTGTTCTTAAAAATGTGTTTTGTGTGTACATGCACATATATACAAACATACACAAACAAAAATGATAAAAGTTCACTTTTGTCTGGGGCTTCTAATAGTAAACAGGCTATTTTTTATAGACTATTTTAAATTGGGATAATATAGACTCTTTTTGGGATGGTGGTTTCTGTTCTTTCATTTTATGCAACGTATCAATGGCCTGTCTTCCTCAGGTGTTTAAGCCAAACTTATACAGGATAGCTGCAACAAGAAAAGGTAGAGAAAATATTTCTGAAAAGCATAAACTCTGGCACCTATGTGAGGTAGTGGTATCATTGTGGATTAAAGTGGATCTGCAGCTATTGCAGCGAGGGCTAGCTTGGTAAACTTGGTACCTGGATAATGTGTGACATTGAGAAAGGCAAGACTTGCTGGGGCACATGTGTTTAGGCATGCATAGTGGGAGCTGCAAATCCTTTGGGTAGAGGGAATGCAATCATCTGTCTGTCAATCTCCCCACCCCCCATATATGTGTTTGTATTTGTGTGTATAAAATGATCAATAGTTGAATCCTTCAATGTGAGAGGTGGATAACATTTGGGTATGTGGATTGAAGCTTATTAAGATTCGTGCTGAGGGAATAAAGGATACCCACTAAGTTTTGAACAGATTCCTTCAATATCTTCTCTTGCAGATGCTTCTGAAGTAAGTGCTCAGTGTGATAGTTCTTAAGATAAAACTTTGGAATGTGCCTCTAAAGGTATGACAAAACCTGGGAAAGAAGTGGTGGTTGTTGTTGTTAGGTGCTGTCAAGTTGGTGTCCAACTCATAACGACCCTATGTATAATGGTGAAACACTATTGTCAGTGCTTCTCTGCTATTCATAGGGTTTTCAATGGCAGATTGGTTTTTGGGAGTGGATTGCCAGGTCCTTCTCCCAAGCCTACAGCAACTGGTGTTCCCAGGCGGTCTCCCATCCCAGTACTAACCAGGCCCGACCCTGCTTAGCTTCCGAGATCTGATGGAATCTGATGGCACAGTGGTATGGCTGCAGTCAAGAAATGGTTACAGATGCATAATTCTAGAGATTTTAGAGCTAGAAGGCATCTTAGACACCAGATTGTTGACTTTTGATTGTAATGTACAAAAACATTTAGAAAACAAAACATGAGAACTGATGTAAGCTTGTCAACTTTTAACTTTTGCCAATAGGGACATTATTATCACTTCTGTACCAAAAATAATATTGAATATAATAATACTAGACATCCAGAATTTAAAAATGGAATAATTTTAGCTTGATGAAAATTTGTTACATTATCTTTATCATATTTTTGCCCAGAAAGGGCTGATTAGTATTTTGTCACAGACTCGTACCTATCCTTGGACAGTTATTTGTGAGCAATTAGCTTAGTCTAAATATATTCATTTTATAGTAGAAAGAAGACAGGAAAAGTGGTTTCTAAGAGACCCACAACTGGTTAGCGACAAACATTAGGTTAGAATGTGGATCTTATGAGTCAAGTAGATGATTCTCTGTAGTCCTAGAATAGGCCATGAAGTGAGGAGGAAATTTTAAAAATATTAGACTCCATATATTATGACAGATTTTAAAAAGAATGATGTTTTTCTTATAGCACAGCAGATGCTACTTCAAACTCTCCTAATAAATTTATCTGGAGCAACTTCTGTATATTTAGGACCATGCCTATCTGTATAAGGAGATGAATGTGATTTGAGATACACAGCTGGTTGCATTGATTTAATTTATTTATCTATTATCCAGTAGACTTTACAAGAGTTAAAGTGAGAAGTTAAATACAAAGAATGATTTCTTAAGTCAAAAGTTTGAAAAATTGTTTAAAATTTTTTTCCCAGTACTGGAGGTTGAACCTAGGGCCACGCACTTGCATGCTTTGCAAGTGTTGGCCCATTGAGCTGCACCCCTAGCCCACTTTTTTACTTTTTAATTTTTAAGACAGGGTCTCACTAAGTTACATAGACTGCGTCTCATCTCGAACTTGCGATCCTCCTGCCTCTACCTCTCGAGTCACTGGGATTACAGGCATGCACCACTGTGCCCGGCTTTGTTTAAATTGTTTTAGTGTCTAAATATGAAACTTGCCTAAATATGAAAATATCTAGAACCTAGATATTCTTGCCAGGGGCTTTAGCACTATTTTTATTTATGTACAGTTGTTGGAGAGGCTCCCTCTTTCACATCACTTTAAATACTTGTGTTACTTTAGAGTTGGTTAGTGAATCCCATTGCTGTGTAGAGCCTCAAATGCACAAATTTACATTGCATAACAAGTGACTGTATGTTCCGTGTTTAGCTTAGAAAACTATGAAGAGGAAGAACTGAAGGGGCACATATTCTCATTTTGTTATCAGTATTCAGACTATGACCTACAGGTTACTGGGATCTTAGTATTCTCAGCTATTGAATTTTTCAAACCCAAAACTATCTCATGTGGCCCACATGCATACCTAGACATTAGACTAGAAGGTAACTGGGCTCAGAGAGAATGCATAGAATAGGGAAGGCATTTCTTTTTAGTGTGATCTATGCTGTTGTTCCCAGTGTGATAGCATGTGAAGGACTGTATGAAGGGCTGTGTCCTCAAATAGTGATAAGCCTGTCTCCCACTGTCTCATTCCTTTGGGATAAGAAGGCTTTTGTTACCTTTCAATAGATCACTTTCAATAGATCAAAGAGGGAAAGAATAGATATGTTATTAATATTTAGCACTTTACTGTGGAGGATATATTCCTCAGCATTTCCAAGAAAGTTTTTCAGAACAGAGCGAAAGAACTCAATTACTAAAGTGGACAAGATGGAAGGAAGACCCAAAGTGCTCTCTGAGGAGAGGAAGTCTGAGGGGTGCTGTAAAGGCTTTCCTAATCAGCACCTAACAACAACAACTACAACAACAACAATCAGCATGAGGATGTTGTTGTTGTTGTTGTTGTTGTTGTTAGGTGCCGTCGAGTGGGTATCCAACTCATAGTGACCCTCATAGGGTTTTCAATGGCTGTTTTGGGATTGCCTTGGGAGTAGGTTGCCAGGTCCTTCTTCCATTTTTTTGGTGCTGAACTCGGAATTGCGGAATTGAACTCAGGACCTCAGAGACTGCAGTGTAGCACTCTACCAACTGAGCTAAATCCCAGCCCCAGCATGAGGATAGGAGGAGGAAATTTGGATCCTTGAAGTGGTCATAAGGATGGTAGAGAGGGTTCTTAAAAGACTGGCTACAAAGCTGTATGGAGACCACCAATTTTCCATTTAACAAATAGTTTATTTTAATACCTCATTAGGATGCTCCTTGTACTCACTCGTATTTACAAGCAGGGAGAGGAATAGGGCCTCATTGGCAGAGCCAAATGCCTCAAGTCACTAGAGGAGTTACATCTTCTTGGAGTGGAATGAACGTGGGTTGGCCGGGGATAGGGGTATTATTAATATTTGTAGCAACAGAAATCTTCCAAAGAGGCAGTCAGCCATCTATTCATAGGCCAATGGATTGAATGATGTCTGGAGCTTTAGAGTTGTTGAAGTGTTTTTAAACATTTAGATATTATTATATGCTATCTCAATTAGTTATTATTCCATGTGATAACCAAGGCAGGCATTATTATTCTTACCTTATGTATAAAAAATATAGATAAATTTTAAATGACTTGTCCAAGGTTGGAAGAATATAGGTAGCCTAAGTGGGTCTAGAACCTAGATATTCTGAATTTAAACCCATTGTCTTTCCAGTAAAAGTGAACACTCAGTTTTCTGAAAACTCCTAATTTTTTTTATAAATTCAAAGATTCATTTATTCATAAACACTTGAGGTCCTCCTTTGCATCAATGTGGGGATGGATTCTGCCCTGTACACTTGCATAGATTCTGCTGTCATAAAGGTCTTATGGAAATACTGTTTGAAGAAATGGATACTAATTACCAGAGGAATAGCATTAATTGGATGATTTAGGAATTTGGAGAAGTAGAGGAACATAGAATTGCAGCATCTTTGCAGCAAGGAGGGGTTATTCAAGTCACCTCCTCTAACATTTGACTCTGAAACCAGTTTTTTTTCATATTCCTGAAAGTTTCTGTTTAAATATTGCCAGTGGTAGGAGGACTTCTCTGCTTCATAGGGCAGTCTGTTGCATTGTTCAATTGCTTCAAGTATTGCTGTTGTTGTTAGGTGCCATCAAGTAGGTATCCTACTCATAGTGACCCTGGATACAACAGGTGAAACACTATTGTCAATGCTTCTCTGCTGGTCATAGGGTTTTCAATGATGGATTGATTTTTGGGAGTGGGTTGCCGGGTCCGTCTCCCAAGCCTACGTGCTTCAAGTATAATAATGTAATAATATTATTTCTAGTATTGCACTCCTATAATAGTCATCTGTCTAGTTTAGTGTACTTCCTCAAGTACAGTGGTTCTCAACCATTTATGTTGGGGTGGGCATGGTGGTTGTGTGTGTATGAGGCTCACTGGTGGAACCTTAAATCACACATCCCCTTCACCTTACTGCCTGTTTCTTTCCCCCTTCTCAGAGATGCTGCTACATTCCCTGACTCCAAATTTTCTGTTCTCATTGCAAAATACTCCAGGTCCTTCAGCTGCCTATTAAATTATACTTTTTTGTATTCTTTTACTATTTTAGTTGATCTATTCTGAACTTAACTTAGTTTGTAAATATTTCCCTTAAAATGTGGAAAAATGTAACACATGTGATGGAACTGCAACAGGGAACTGGAAGACTATTGCCTTCTTTGAATTGGGCAGATACTTCTGGGGTAGCCAGAGATTGTACTAGCATCTTTAGCAGTCACATTTTACTGCTGGCTCATATTGATCTTGAGGCCAACTAAAATCCCCAGGTACATTTCACACAAACTGCTGTCAAGACTAGTCTGTCCTTATGCTGTACTTGTGAAATTGATATTTTGAAACTGAATGCTGGACTTAGTGCATATTTCAGTTAAGTTGAATCTTTTTTGTCTTGGAATTTTATTCTGGTTTATTGAAATCATTTTTATTCTTGATTTTGTCATCCATCCTGTTAACTATTTCTTCTAAGCTTTGTGTAATGTTCATATTTTATAGGTTTGCCTTCTTTGTTCATTCAGGGAAGCATAAAGCCTCCTGTTTGGGGTGGGTTATAGAGATTAGAGACAGCTTCATGGAGGAGGTAGATTATGTATTAGGGTCTGATGGGGATCCTTTCATGCTCTAAGACCATGAACTTTTCCTATTTGGAGAAACTGTGTAAAGTAGTAGGCATCTACTCACTTATTGATAGATTCAGTGAAGGTTGATTGGGTTTCCATCATATCCTTAACCTGGTCCAATATTGCTAGGGATATAGTAATGAAATTGACAGTTATGGCAACTGCCCTTGTAAAGCTTGTAGTCTGGTTTGCTAACTCTAAAATTTAGCTTATCATTAAGAAAGTTGAATTTCCCAATCACAAGATTACTTAGTCTTTTGGTAGCTTTCATATCTATGAAAGTTCAAATACAGTTATATTCAGTTTGATTCCATTTCTAGTGGGGATTGTGCTAGGCACTGAGATATAATGGTGGGAAAGAAACACACTATGTGTGCTTTATGGAGCTTGCAGTTTAAAGAGGATGATTAGACAAGCAAATAAGCAATTATAATGCAGTGTGATGTGCTCTGACAGAGCCCATGTCACATCAACTGTTTACAGCATTCTGTAGCTTTTTGGTCATAGATAACAGTATTGACTATCCCACATTTCTGGGGCGGAAGCAGTCAGGGAAAGTTTTTGGTCAGAATGATATTTATGTGAGACCAGAAAGATGAATGAGAGGGCTGACGATATAGCTCATTGGTAGAGCACTTGCCTAACATGTGCAAGGCCCTGGGTTCGATCCTTAGCACCACACACAAAAAAGAGATTAATGAGAGTAAAATAGGTGATTTAGCAGGGTTAAGAATGTTTAGGGTAGAAGGAATAGTCCATGTGAAGGTTTGAAGGAAAGAGAGAATATGGTATATTGGAACAACTGAAAATATTGCTCAGGCTGAAGCAGAGTAAGAGGCTGGGAATTGCCTTTTGAGTCAATTTGGTCTTCCCATTGAGTTGGAGTACTAAGTTGTCATTTGGCACACTTTTTTCCCTAGAAAGCTGTGATAGAAAACAGATTGCTACTTAAACACTGTGCTATAGTTTTTGAGGGTGGCATCATCTTGTCCTAAAGACTTAATGTATGTGGTTGCAGCAGTAATAAACTAAGAAAAGTCTCTCACTTTCCCAAGTACTTTACTGTCTTCTAATGTTTCCTTTAATATATAAGATACTTTTAAAACACAGTTTTAAAAATTGGCCATTTGACTAATCTTGTTAAGCTGTTTGACCCTGGAGATGAAGCTCATTCTTTATAAGCATTGCTTCTGCTTACCTTGTTAAAATAAAAATTGCTCAATTGGTTTAGAGTAAAAACAATCCTGTTGCAATTAAAAATAAATGATATGTATGACTGTGTTGTACATGCACCCTAGACATTTTAGTGTGAAGGCTAAGAACTCAGGTTTTTATACAGAATGAACTAAGTTAACCTAAGAATCTCATTCTTTGCAAAGCAAGAGGATGCAGATCCTTGTAGCAAGAATGAAAAAAGCCTATTGTGAAGGACATTTTTCTGGGGAAGTATTGGGGTGTTGAACCCAGGGCCTCATACTTACCTGCTTTGCAAGTGCTGTGCCACTAAGCTGTACCCCAGCCCAGTTTTTTACTTTTTATTTTGAGACAGGGCCTTGCTAAATCATGCAGACTGACTCTGGTCTCAAACTTGCAATCCTCCTGCTTCTGACTCCTGAGTTGCTGGGATTACAGGCATGAGCCACCATGCCCAGCTTACGAAGGAGACTTAAAAAAGTCTGTGTGAAATATGACCCAATACAAGGTTCTTGGGAAGCACAGCTACAAGGGAAGATTCTGAAATCTGATTAGATGCCTAAGGCAGGTGAATTAAAGGTCTGATTAGGAAAATCTGGTTATTTAGGGAAAAAAGTCTTATGTTCCATTTGAATATCTGAAATCTTTGTTTCTCTAAGGATTATTTCCCCCAGTATAGTCCTTTCAAAGATTTTTGAGGGTCTGAGGCTGGTAAGCATTGTAGCTGGAACATAGCTTGCAGGAATGCTAGGGGGTAGATATTATGGTTGCATTTGTGCTAGACTGCTAAGCAGGGTATATCAAGTAGAGGAGGGAGAATTCCTTTACTTTGTACATGAAAATATTATACAATACACTAATAATGATAGCTAAGATTTATTGAGGTCTACAGCCATACCACCCTGATGTCTGATCTCATCATATCTTTGACGATAAGGAGGGTTGGGCCTGGTTAGTACTTGGATGGGAGACCACCTGAGAACACCAGGTACTATAGGCATGGGGGAAGGACCCAGCAGCCCACTACTGAAATAATCAGTCACCAAAAAACCTATGAATAGCAGAGAAGCATTGACAATATTGCCAGGCATGGCACAGTGTTCAGTAGTGTTTCATCTGTTACCATGAGTTGGACCTGACTTGATGGTACCTAACAACAGCAACAACAATAACAGAATTTATTGAGCACTTAGCAAATGACAGGCACTATGCCAGACACTTTTTTGAGAGAAGGTCTTTCTGTGTAGCCCAGGTTGGCCTCAAACTCAATCCTCCTGTCTCAAGTCTCCTGAGTGCTGGAATTAGAAAACATGTGCCACCATGACAGGCTTACTATGCCAGACAATTTACATATGTGATCTCATTTAAACTGTGCAGCAATTCTATGCGATATATACCATAGCAATATTCCCTCATTTCAGTAGTGAGAAAATGAAGATTTAGAGATAATCACACTATCCAAGATCTCACAACTAGCTCATGACAAAGTTTGGGCTTTTCTGGGGTTTTCTGATGTTAAAACCTATATTGGTAACCATTATGCTTTCCTTTCATATCAAAATATCAGCAGAAGGGTTATTGAGATGGTGTGAAACCTTCTCTTGGTCCATAGATAAGAGTACTGCTGAAAGTGATCACATCTTTTCTTTGCCCCTCACATAGCAGAGGCAGCATGTTGCATAGGAAAGGGCACAGGCTTTACATTCAAACAGACCCAGTCCAGTCTTTGCTGTATAACTTGGAGGGCTTGTGACCTTGGGTAAATTACTTAACCTCCATGACTGTCAGTTGCCCAATCTATAAAATTAAGGTCATGATATCTACTTTGCAATGTTGTTGCAAGGATTAAATGCAACAAGCTAAGCAAGCTAAGTGTCTAATAGGGAGCCTAGTGGATCACAGGTACCCAATAATGGTGGCTATTTCAGTAATTAGAAGTGGTCCAGTTAGATTATTGAGTTGTCAGATATTCAAATGATGGGCACTTAGCATCTTGATCCAAAGCCAAGCGGATAAAAACAGCAACTGCAGGTGACTCTTTAAGCAGGTCTAGCTCAATGTGTACCTTCCAACCTCTCCTACCTCAAACTGTTATATCTGATAGCTTAGCTGTAATGTAGGTAATTGAAACTGATATTCTTGAACTGTGGTATTAATCTAAACTCAACTAAAGCGCCACATTGTGTTACTGCACTCCTCTGCCCATTGTGAGTACACACTGTTCCACTAGATGCCAGTTTTCATGGCTTTGTTTCAAAGTGACACACTCCATACATGGAAAGGGAACTGCACTGCAGAAGGAGACATGGTGAGAAGTTAGTAACTTGTAGGTTCAGACAAAAATGAGTATTCTTAATTTATATCCCATTCACAATACACAATCATTTGTTCAGCAAAAACCCTTGCTACATTTGAGCTGTAAATTATTTGTTGGAAGCTTGAACTGCAGGCAGAAGCTGAGTTCAATTTTTTTTTAAATTCAGTAGCAGCAAACCCACTTATTTTCATCCTTTTGTCTGGGAAAGTAAATCCTTTACTACCATGCATTTCCCACACGGTCAGGGTTTGTTGGCTATTTATGTTTCAATGTTGAATCTTCATCCCTCTGCTTTTCATCAGCAATTATGAAGCCACAACCATGAAAATAATGAGCACCAATACATGGTTCAACATGTCTGCCTATGACTCTTCAGTCCATTCAAATAAAGCTCAAGTGTTAATTTCTTTATACACAATTTGTAATTTTTCCTCTTTGGCCCTACATATGTTTCAGCATTGTTATGCAGTCCTCTCTCATGTGTCCTCTGGGGTTTGAATAAGATGAATAAAACAAAAGCATGAGAAAAAGAGTCGAGGGTAAAGGTCCCAGAGAAAAGAACCTCAAGGTGATTCATACAGCTGAGCCCCAGAGGAAGAACCTGGCTGCTACCTGCACAAACCCTGATAATTGTTTGAAAATGTCACCAAGTCAAGGGTATGCAAAAAGGAGGACGAGGAAAGATTCATTTCTTCAAGCCAATAAAGGGACTTGGAAGGCTCAGAAATTATCCTTCCATATTGAAACTAGTCCCAAAGGAAAAGACATGTCCCATTTCTCAGTCAGGATTTTATGCCTGGAAATATAAAACCCAATATCCAACTCAGAAAAGACTTGTAAGAACTGAAGGAAACAATGCATTTGAACACTTAGCATAGTGCATGGCCAAATACAGGGTCTAGGAAGGTTAAAAATCCAATTAATGAGGATATTTCATGGGCCTAACATTATGCCAAAGGGTTATCAATAGGCTTAGGATATGGTTTTGGTCATTAAAGCTTCTCATAGACTAGGGGAGGCAAGACCCCCAAATGAAGAGAGAAACAAGATAAGAGGCAATAAAGGAAAATGTCAAACGGCCATGCAAACTACAAGGAAGGAACCTGTCATTTGCTGACCATCTACACATGCCATGTTTTCTGCAGAGCTATTGTATGAGGTTGGTGCTATGTCTATCCCCATTTTACTGATGAGTAAGCTGAAGAGGTAGAATGATTTTTGTTCTAGACACACAGATAGTAAATGATGAACACAGGATTTTGCCCTCTGCTCCAAAGTCTAAATTCTTTCTATGGTATACATTATGCTTTTTTGAATAGACACATAGGCAGAAGACATCTTTGTCCCTTGACGATGTCCATTATTTGCTAGATTTCTTGTTAAATCTTTTACATATAGCATATTATTATAGTATAAAAGTTAAGGTCATGAACTATGGTTGCTAGGCTCCCTAAGTTCAACTTCTCTCTTTACCTATGAGGTGGGCAAATTAACTAGGCTGTCTGAGCCTCGAAAGTAACTTAATTAATTTATGTATTTACTTACAAAGCAGTGTATTGTTGTTGTTACACTCTGTCGAGTTGGGCCGGACCCATAGAGACCCTCATAAGGTTTTCAATGGCTGATTGCTTTGGGATTACTTCAGGAGCGGATTGCTGCATTCTTTTCCCAACAAAGGAGTTTTTTGTTGTTGTCAGGTGCCATGAGTCTGTATCCAACTCATAGTGACCCTCCGTACAATAGGCGAAACACTATTGTCAGTGCTCCTCTGCTGTTCATAGGGTTTTCAATGGTGGATTGATTTTGGGAGTGGGTTGCTGGATCCATCTCCCAAAAAAGGGAGTTTAGCATATTGTAAATATAAGTAGTGGTTGTTATTCCTTTTATTTTTGAATCCTCATAAATCCCCACAAAGTAGGGACTATGGCTATGTTCACTTTACCTCTGAGAGAGCCAACCCAGTCTCATGGGGAATAAATGCTAGAGCTGGCACTCAAGCTCAGGCTTGCCTGATTCTAAATTTTGCTTTGTTCCTCACTGTACCGCCTTGCTTCTCTCAGTGTCATAGTTGCTCAGGAGAGGGAGAAGTCTATGTGAGCTGAGATGGATGGAGAAGATGTCCCAGAGGATGTCAGGAGAGTGAGAAACAGAATCTATTTAAGAAACCTGGATAAAGAAAGAAGCATGTCCTGAGAGGAGGTGGAGGGAGGTCCAAGTATGTCTCCTCCCAGAAGATTCTCAGGGTAAGAGGAAATGCAGTCCTCCATTAGTGACATAGAAGCAAGTATGGGCCTGCTCAAAGGAACCTGGCTTTTAGGAGTCACAGGCCCTGAGGGCAGGAGACAGCCCTCACCTACCAGAGGAGTAGGTCTGAGAAATGCTGGAAATGAATGGGAAAGTACCTCCTACAGGAGTTGGCCTGGAATCCTAAACCTGATTTCGCAGCAGTCCTGTCTGCTTCCAGGTGGCTCCTCTAGTCACACCCTTTGCAGAAACAGGCCAGAAGGATTTCTGGAGGAGAAACTAGTGCTGGAAGCACTAAATTAGGAAGAAAAGACTACAGTGACTTAACTAAAAATTTACAAAAATATATACAATTATAAGTCCATTACATGGTGAGGCACAAACCCCCACTGGAGAATGACTGAATTGTCACTTGCTTCCCACATCGCATAGCTGAGTCTCCTGGGGGCCATTGCTTTAGCAGTTTCACTGTGTTAGCTGCCACTCTGCCTCTTCATTTGCTTCCATTCCTGAGTCTTGTGTGGTATGGCTTGGGAAGCCAATCATATCTTTTGTAAAGCCTGCCAGTTTGCCTATGTAGCTGGTAAGCTCTGGTGATTTATGTCTGGAAGTCTGTTTAATTGGGGTCTCTGCTTGCTCAAAGCTTCCAGTCATTGTAGCCCTCCTAATTAATTCTGCTATTCTTTACTCTTCACTCTCTGAGCTTCCTTTGAAACTCTCCCAAGTTTAGATGATGCAGAGATTATAGAGAAACATTTTCCTGAGGAGGAATTTCATTCAGGCTCAGTCAGTCCAGTCTTTCAAGTATCACATCAGCACCTGCACCTATGTGCACTTTGTACTGAACCCCAGTGTTCCAGTGGGGAATTGTCTCAATGTATCACAATTACACAGATGCTTGGGCTAAATGACTTTGGAGCAACATACTGAGAAAATTCATTGGTTCAAAAGCTTATAAATGGACTTAATTTACCCTGCTTAAAGAAAGTGTACCTGTGCCTGTTAACTCTTAAATGGATGGTATGCTGAAGCAAAGCAATGAGAAGCAGAATGAAAAATTCCCCAAGAGCAAAAGGGGAAAATTCTTAGTTAACTTGACACAAGAAATGCTTTCCTATAACTGTGAGATGCAGTTAGGAGCTGGTTTGACATAAATTTGAGTGGTCACTTATGGCATCTCATTCAAGGCCTGTGGGGGTCATTTATGCATGGGAAGGGGTTCTCTGGGCTGACATGGCAGAAGGCAAGTAGGCCTTCATATAAGCTACTTAAGGGCACTTTCCCATGAGTCCTGGTCAATGAATGGATGAAGTAAGATAATCCTGTTGTAATGAAAGGATCAAGTTCTCTTCTTCCTACAGGAAAAGTGGCTTATTTGGATCTTGGTAACATGGAGGAGTGAAATAAAATGGATTTCCAAGTAGGTGAGACCTACACTGATTTATTAGGGCTCAGTACTCATGTCCTGCTTGCCTTCTTTTAACCCAGCTCTAGTTACTCTCATTAGGTGTTGGGAGCACAAACTAAGAAGTATAAAGCCATTTCTAATGGTTTGAACTCCTTATTTCACTGTATTTACATTAATCTATTGTCATGAATCCAAATTGACAAGTATGCTAAAGCTCATGGAATGTTCACATAATTTGGCAAAGTCACCTCTCTTCTCTTGGTCTCCATTTCCTATTCAGCAAAATGACTGTGATGCACACAGAACCAGGAAACCTTGGTTCTGGCCCTCAAGTATAATAAGTGACATGGACGACACCCTTGCCTGGGGGAAGACATCAGCTTGTAGCTGGTTGAAGGATTAAGTAGGAGGTAAAAAAGTAGAGAAAATAACTACTGTGTACTTTTTAATAAATAGAATTCTAGGCCAGGGACATTTGGGAAAATTATTGGGTACCTATGGGGCAATCTAATTTGGAGATCATGATTTTTCAGAGCACAAACACATTTGTATGGTTTTAAAATCTAGTTATGGTCAGTGACCTGAATGGAGGAAGAGAATGTAGGAAGTTAGATTAATTAAAGGCAAAAAATTTACAAGATAATTTTGGTTGAATTGCCTATGAATGTAGTGGATTTGAGGGTATTGGCAAAAGAATGCTTAAGTATTGGATCGTGAACTTGAGGCTGAGGAGGGAAGAAAGTGAAGGCAGAAGTGGACCAGTAGGTTAACCAAAACAGATGGGTCATAGGTCTGGGGAGCTCATTGAAGATAAAGAACAGGTGAAATGGGAGTAATGGAATGACTTTATGAAACAAGATGTAGTGTTAAAAGACTGTTGGCATTTAAGATTTCTGAGGTAGAGCAGTTCCAGTGGGAGATGAAAGCTAGCATGTGGCCTTGGGATTGCGGAGGAGAAAATCCTTGGCGTAAAAGAGTCAAGGAACTGTAAATTACAAGGTTGGGCTTGAAGCATGATTAAAAGATAAATGTTAATGCCTGGAGTTGAAGTAGACTGCCAGAGAGCTTGGTGCCAAAGACCTCGGGGATATGATTGTGTGATGTAATGGGCAAGAGAAGACAGTGAGGAAGAATTATGGAAAAATATATTCTGATCCCTATGAGAGGAGGGTCTTCTAAAAGAGTGGGAGGCAGCACTGTGAGGTTAGGCTAATTAATTGTTAAAATATTCTAGCCACTCTAATGCCCAGAACAGAAATCCTAAATTAAGCAAGTGTGAGGTAGGGAAATGATTTGGTGGTTTGTGAGAGCCTCGTTGGAAAAACACTGGGTTCAATGCTCATGCTATAAACCAACACAATCATTATTATTGCAACTATTGATGTCAAGTCTAAGAGCAGAGTGATTTGCAATAGTTCTTCATGCTGGTCCTGTGGGATAAGGGAGTTCAATCACTCCCATTTGCAAAGAAGGGAACAGACAATGGTTCTGTGGTCAGATTTAAAGCAAAGTTATTGATTGAACTCCCTTTAATTGGCTATCACTTTCTAATTGGCTGATGATGTACAAGCTGCTCAAAACTCCCAAGTGAATTCCCAGGAATCCAGGCTGCACAGTAGTGATAAATGATAACTTCAGTAACCTTGTTTCTTTGCTAAGGGCAGTCATTGGCGGACTCTGTAGGACTAAGTGAGCCTTTTCCCCTTATTTTCAGCTAAGGACTTTCTGATATTTGTACCATTGAAAATATATATGTATGGCAGTATTATCTTTCATCCATTTTATCATCTTCAAAAATATATTCCTTCATTTTTTGATCTTATCAACATTGCCCTATGCTGTCAAGGTAAAATGTTCCATTTCTAGAGTACACTATGTATTTTTTTTTTTGTGTGTGTGTGTGTGTGGTACTGCGGGGATGAACCCATGGCCTTACACTTGCATGCTTTGTAAATGCTGTACCACTGAGCTCTTCCCTCAGCCCTTTCTTTCCCTTTTTATTTTGAGACAAAGTCTCCCTAAATTACTCAGACTGCCTCTGTTCTCAAACTTGTGATCCTCCTGCCTCAGCCTCTAGAGTTGCTGGGATTACAGGAGTGAGCCACTGTGCCCAGCTTTCATTATGGATTTTATAGGCCGTCATGGATTTGAGCACTGGTTGGATCAACTTGTTTTGAAACAATAGTGCTCTGGACAGTAAGCAAGAGAATTGTGTAGTTATGATTCTGAGATATATGTAACAAGTTTTGGGATGCATTGTTTTCTCTAGAGATGTCTCTATAGCCAGCTATATGTAAAGGTTTTTATCTTCCTTTCTAAGGGGGGGGCATTCTTTTGCTCTGTTTCCCAGAATTCCCTTATTTCTCTTTTCTCGTCTGTTTTCCTTTATATCAGAAAAATACACTATCTAAAAAGTTTGATAATCTCACCTGTAGACAAATGACTCTTACCCAAAGCCCTCATGAATGAACATTTCTAAAAAGACACTAAGCTTGTTCTGAGATGGGAGATTTTGCTCTTGGTACAGACTCTCCACACAGCAAATGCTCTCTTGAGTTGATGATCTGGCCAAATGAGAATATGGCTAATGAGGATATAGTTGCTCCTCACTATAGTGATTTCTATTAATATAAATTGCTTAGAGTTCAGGCTTGGCCTGTACTCAGGCACTAAGAGTTCTATTTGGCAGATGCATCTGGTTACTTCAATATTTTTGGAGGACTTTATACATGAAGACAGGCAAGAAATTCCATTAAATCACCTCTTAATTGGGCTCTCTTCTCACTCCCTCGAAGTTGATGCCCCGAGGATTTTGTGGGATCTACTTTATTTGATGCTCCACTTTTTTTCTCTAGGAAACAGCAGGAGTCCCTCAGATGCCCTCTGAGGGTTCTCCTCCTTAGTTTACTCAGTGAATTCACAGAGGAGACTGTGACAGATGCCCACAGAAGCCCTCAGATAAGGGGAGACAAAGTGCCTCTTATCTCTCTGTAGTTTCTCACTTGCTCACTGATGCTTCCTTGAACACCTGCACCCCATCTGTTCTTACGTTGGCCCTATAAACCTAGATATCATTATTAATATCATGCTTTCTGCATTTTCTTTATTGGAAAGTTACTGACAAGATGCTGTGTTCCCCTTCTCAGGTAGATGAGGTAAGCTCCAGAGAAAATAATTTAGATATTGCTTCCTCTGGAATTCCGTCTTTAAGATGCATCCAGGCATAGTAACACTCTTTCCACAAGTATTACAGATATGCCAGATGCAGAACAGCAGTAAAGAATCCTATGCTATTTACAGAGGTGTCTAGGACATATTTGATAGGCCTGAGCAGCCATTGGGACTAAGTTCCCTTCAGGGAGGGCAGAGGCATCCTGGGATATCTAGGTGTGTTGAGGGCCTTGCAGCCTGATAGGCTGAATCAGAATGGACCTTTCTGGCACTCAGTCCTTCAATGATCCCAAGGCTTAATGAGTCTTGAGACTTGTTAAGTTAGAAATTTGAATGTTTTACCAGCATCAATGGGGCTGGGATTTAGCTCAGTTGGTAGAGCACCACTCTACAGTTTCTGAGAGTCCCTGGTTCGATTCCTAGCACTGCAAAAATGGGAAAAGGACATGGCAATCCACTCCCAAGGCAATCCTGAAACAATCAGCCATTGAAAACCCTACGAGGGTTGTTATGAGTCAGATATGACTCGACAGCACCTAACAACAATAACAACAGCATCAATACAAATGCAGGCAATGCTAAATTTGTCCATTACTTATTGGTTCAAATAAACCTTCACTTCTAAGTCAAGTTTACATAATGTAGCTCCCTGTGCCTTTTTACCTTTCAGACATGGCTACTGATTGTTTTGTTTTCTGTCTTGACTCTCCACAAATAGCCCCATTTCATCAGATCCCTGGGGAATTTCACTTCTCTCTGTAGCACTATCAAACATATTTCTCCTCAATTTACTCTCCTTGATTTTTTAAAAAATCAGAATATTTTTTAATATAATAATTAAAAAAAAACAATACTCACTTTGATAAATTGATGTTTTCTTTAACCATATACTGTTAGATTTACTTGTCGAGCAACTTTATTAAAAGTGCCTAAATTTGATGGGTTCTCTTTTTTCCTCCACTTTTTCTAGTTTCTGACTTCTCTTTTCTCATATGGATTCTTCTCCACTCTAGTCCTTTCCCACATCCCACTTTCCTTTTCTTGTAATTTGTGGTGGGCTCTTTTCCATATTTTTCCTGATTCTTTTTCTTGTGAAATGATTAAACTTGCTTAACTATATTCTGAGTTAGCAAAGTTGTAACAGAAAATATAAATCCTTCTCTTTCACCCAAATTCTTTTGCTAATGCTCCTCTATCTAGAAGTCTTTCTAAATGTCTGTCATTTTTCATTGGCACTTTTTGGGGTGTCATGATATTTTGACACCTTTTTCATTATGGGATCTAGATTGCACCACTGCTGTCTCCTCAGAGCCCTTATGTTGCCTTTCTGCATTTCTTTCTTCTTTCCCATTCTCTCCTTCCTTCCTTCCTTCCTTTCTTTCTTTCTTTCTTTCTTTCTTTCTCTTTCTTCCTCCTCCCTCCCTCCCTACATCCTTCCCTCCCTCCCTCCCTTATTTTTTCCCTCTTGTAATTTAACAGAAAATCTGAGCAGGGCACCAAAAGTAATAATTCAGAGAGCTTTTTGTTCAAGTCTTCAATCTTTACCCTTGGATTATTAGCAAAATCTAAGCCCTTTTCAACTAAACACAGGTTTTTATTTCAAATGATTTGTTGAAGCCTAGAAGGAATGAACAGCTTCTTTAGTTGGCTCTGACAAACTATGTTAGTGAACAATCAAGAAGGAATTCCTTTGTTAAAGTTCCAAATGACACTTATAATTTCTTTTGACTCAAAACTGTACCTGGATCCCCTTTATTCTATTGGGAAGTTCTATCTATCTATCTATCTATCTATCTATCTATCTATCTATCTATCCATGTTGTTGTTGTTGTTAGGTGCCGTCGAGTCGGTATCCAACTCATAGCGACCCTCATAGGGTTTTCAATGGCTGTTTCGGGATTGCCTTGGGAGTGGATTGCCAGGCCCTTCTCCCATTTTTGCGGTGCTGGGAATTGAACTTGGGACCTCAGAGACTGCAGCGCAGTGCTCTACCCACTGAGCTAAATCCCAGCATCTATCCATACATCCATCTAATATTGCAGCATGTTCTTGTTGTTGTTGGGTGCTATTGAGTCAAGTCTGTTCAAAGTGACCATATGTACAGCACATAGAAACACTTCTTGATTCTGTCCATGCACACGTTCTTATTTATGTTTAAGCCCATTGCTGCAGATACTGTGCCAATCCATCTGGTGGAGGGTTTTCATTTTCTTTTGCGGAACTGTCACTCTTCCAAACATGATGTCCTTCTCCAGGGATTGGTCTCTCCTGACTGCATGTCTGAAATATGTAAGATGCAGTCTAGCCATCCTTGCTTCCAATGAGCACTCTGGTTGCACTTCTTCTAGGACAGATCTGTTGGTTCTTTTGGCAGTCCATGCTCTTCATAGGGTTTTCAATGGTGGATTGATTTTTGGGAGTGGGTTGCCGGGTCTGTCTCCCAAGCCCATACTATCTGGTATTCCCAGGCAGTCTCCCATCCAAGTACTAATCAGGCCTGACCTTGCTTAGCTTCCAAGATCTGACAGGATTGGATGCCACATTGCAACAGCTGCAGGCCTAATATTGCAGTATAGGGCCTTTCAAGTAATAATAATTTGCCTACATCTGAGGTGGGTCCTGAGATTCTGCATTTCTAACAAGACATTTGGTTATTCTGATATCACTGCTTGACTGATCACATTTTGGGTAGTCAGGGGTAACAGAGGATGGTGGTGACCCATCCATATTTTTTTACATTCACTTTTGTACACAGGAGCCTGCTTACTGCTAAAACCTTTGACTATCTGCTTTGGGATTTTTTTGGGGGGAATGCTTGTTCAAGATGTACTGTAAGCATGACATGCCAGAGAATTAATGGCCTTAGAAGCAACCTTCAAACAATATCTTCCTTTTCCTTTAGTTGGGATAAGTTTCTCCAGAGTTCTACACCAAGATTGTGTTCTTCTTACCATACTGTATTGGCTGCTTTCCTTTCCTTGCTTCACGTCCCCACTTTTCTGTGAGTGTTTTCTGGGATTTGTTCCCCCCAAAATTACTGTGCTTTAGTTTTATGTCAGGATGTGCTTCTGGGTAAATTCAAATTAAGAACTTTGCTAAATATATTTTTTCTTATTTTGTAAGGCTGTTTAATTAGGAGATAGATCCTTTACCTTAAATACCACTGCATTTGGCTTGATACAACAGATTATGTTCATTAATACTTCATAAGTTTGACCTTGTAATGTTTGAAGATAAGGCTCCATATGAAGGAACATAAGGAACCCATGAATTGGGTTCATTAGTTGTGGCACTTCCATAGAAACACACTAATACTGGATTTCAGTATTTGGTACAAGTCTAAGCTTCAGGACATCAGTTCAGGGAGAATTGCTTAGAAAGAATTTTTAAACGCAAAGGAATGATTAATTTTATGTACCTAAACTCAGTGTGTTTTATGTCAACAAGGATACTCATGAATTGAGTACATTGCACACATTAGAAAAATAAAATCCTAAATGAGTCTTTAAGGGTAACCCTTGGCCAGCTGGACTGTCACTCACAAAGGTGACTTTTGTACTAAAATTCCCATTCAAGTCCCAATTTAGTACTCAATTGTCACTAAAGTCACTAACAGTGCGACTGCATAGCATCTTTCCAGAACAGCTTCTTTAGTCTAATGGGAGTTTGATAATTAAACATTAACGTTTTGCAGAGGCAGTCTCCCACTTTTTCCCATATTTGGAGTTCACTGAGATTTTCCACTGTGGTGAGGGTTGAGAGAGGTATATTACCATGCTCTGGCTGTACAACCAGACTTACTTCACCTAAAAAGGTAAGTGCTCAGTTGTATATTTTGGCCATCAATACTAACATGGTAAAATTGTGTGGTCCCCTTAAAATACTGGTTATGACAAAGGCACAGCAAAAGTTGTCCTGATAAGATTATAACTTTGTATTACAATTTCCCATTTTTCAAAGTGCATTCTTTCATTTTTACTTATGCAAAATATTTTATATTTTAAACATACAACTAAAATTTGTTGAATGTTGAAGTTAATAAGGGATGTGTCTTAGTGGGCTCTATATTACCCACTGTATAGCTTATAAATGATAGAAACTTATTCTCACAGTTCAGGTGGCTGGAAAGTACAAGATTAAGATACTGGCAGATTGTATGCCTGGTGAAGGCCTGCTTTCTAGCTCTGAGACAGGACTTTCTTTCTGTGCCCTTGAGTGGTGTAAGGGGCAAGAGAGCTCTCTGGGGTCTCTTTCATAAGAGTACTAATCTCATTTGTGGGCTGAAGTTTAGCTTAGATGGTAGAGTGCTTGCTGTATACTCTCTGATGCCCTGAGTTAAATCCCCAGCTCCGCAAAAATGGGAGAAAGATCTGGCAGCCCACTGCTGAAACAATCCTGAAAGAATCAGCCACTGAAAACCTTATGAACAACAGGGAAGCAATGACATAGTGCTGAACATGGCACAGTGTCAGGGAGTGTTTTGCTCTGTTGTACATAGGGTCTCTATGAGTCTGACTTGACTCAATGGCACCTAGCAACAACAACAATGACAATCTTATTCATGATGACTGTGCCCTTATGACCTAATCGTCTTCCCAAATCCCCTCCTAATATCATCACTTTTAGTGTTACAAGTTGAATATTTGAATTTAGGGCAAGGCACAAACATGCAGACCATAGCAAAATGAATGACCAGTTTTAACAGTCCCTTACCTGCTCCACCGTACTACCAATATAAATTAAGTCTCAGAATAGCAAGATCTATAAGGCATTAGAGATAATGTCAAGGGTCATGCCTAAACTTTTGTTGAGGCTTATTTTCTTGTTGTTATTCATCTAATTTCATGCATATCTTGCTTGCAAAACTTTTGCTAGTAACTTTAGTGAAAGCCTATTTGTAAACCTGTCCCCACTCCATGTCTCTCTAATAGGAGGTATTTGTTGTTGTTAGGTGCTGCTGAGTTGGGTCCAACTCATAGCAACCCTCATAGGGTTTTCAATGGCTGATTGCTTCGGGAATGGATTGCTACATCCTTCCCTCATAATAGATGTTGTTAGGTGCCGTCGAGTCAGTATCCGACTCATAGTGACCCTCATAGGGTGTTCAATGGCTGACTGTTTCGGGATTGCTTTGGGAGTGGATTGCCAGGCCCTTCTCCCATTTTTGTGGTGCTGGGAATTGAACTCAGGACCTCAGAGACTGCAGCACAGCGCTCTACCCGCTGAGCCAAATCCCAGCCCCCTCATAATAGAAGGTAAGGGGTAATTATCTATTTGGTTGTGAGTCTGGCAGACTTGCCTTAAAACTGTGTGTAGCAGTATTCTCTTGTTATTTAGGTTGTATGTTGCATCTCAATTAATTTTTTCTAAACATTCCAAAGGCAATTTTATTCAAAGAATTTTTATTTGGAGTGTCTTGGGGAAGAGATTACCCAAGCCCCCTCTTTAGTGACCTCATGTTCTACCTCAAGCCTCAATTAGTTTGTCAGAAGCTGTTTTGCATTATAGATCCATGTGGACGGGATTGTTCATCCTTTGATTTCTGCTTTCTGTGAAGTCTGCTGCTGCTGTTTGTTGAGGAGTGCATCCCTTCATTCTCTTGTTTCATCAGTTTTGCCCTTTTGGTTGAGAGGGGCAGCTTTCAAAAGACCATTCAGAGCCTTCTTGTTTCTTATGTTCTTAGGCTGCCTTACTGTTAAGCTCTTTATAAAAGCAAACACATATTTCAGGAAACCCATAAAGGAACTTCTTCCAGGTCCATGTGCAATTCTTCCTTATATCTTCAACTCCAGGAATTGAGATGAGAGGCACGACTTTGATTAGTTCTTAGGACACATTCAACAGGGTTTGATTACATAAGGAGAATGGCTGCTCAATTGGCTTGGTACTTAGGAAAGATTGTTAAATTTATCTGGAACGCCAATATAGAGAATACTATTTATCAGCATGTTGCAAGCAGTGCTCTCTTTATAACCAATAATATTGTTCAACAAGAGTTGTAGAATCTTTACTTTGTATCTTCATGATATACATATATGGTTTATATGAGAATTATGATTTTTAACTTGCCTTCAGTACCCACCAACAGTATGGAAATTTGGTATACTACTGAGCAATGGTGCTGGGGAAACCCTGCTCTCTTATGTAGATGAAGGAGCAGAGATTAAAGAAGGTTCTTAGGAATGTATTATTGTTAAAAGAGCAATGTATTGCAGTGGACATGGTGGCGAACGACTGTAATCCCAGTGTCTCTCGGGAGGCGGAGACGGGAGGATCACAAGTTTGAGACCAGAGACAGTCTTCGTAATTTAGCCAGACCCTGTCTCAAAAAAGTAAAAAAAAAAAAAAAGGGCTGGGGGTGCAGCTCAGTGGTCCAGCACTTGCAAAGCATGCAGACACAAGGCCCTGGGTTCAACCTCCAGTACCGAAAAAAAAAAAAAAAAAGCAATGTACTGAGTACACAGTTGGTACTTAGTAGCTCCCTGACAAAATATCAGAATTTACCCTAAAGTTTAAAAATCCCATTGGTATTAAAAATAAACAGAAACAAACACAAATCTCACTAAATAAATTTTTCCTTCATACCTGTCCTGCCACTTAGATATCCAGATCTGTCACCAAACACATTTTGAATAATCTCTTTTGTCTTAAATTACTTTTTAAATACAACAACCAAACGAAAAAAATGTTCAAAAACCACAGGAGACATACTTTTGTTCTTTCATATGCCATGATTCTCCTGGATCCACCTTGTAGGTCACTGTAACTTCCTTCAGTAAGAAACTATTGATTGGATGGGGTGTAAAGGATAGAAGAAACAAGTAGTTTGGGATAGAGTTGGGACGGGGAGACTGAAGGAAAGCTGTACCTTATTGGAATGCTGGTAATAAACAATATGGTCCCTGTTTTTGACAGAGTTCAGAGGAAATCAGAGAAGGGCTTGATCTAGGTCAGTGACCCTGTGTGAGTGTCAGGAAATGTGCTCCAAGTTGATAAATTACCATGATTTTATATAACATAATGGATTTTTCAGAATTTGATCATTTTACTCTCCAAGAATCAAATAAGCCACCACCACAACAAATGGTCTTTTTGAAAGCAAGGATGTGCTTAGCAATACAAACAGGTGAAACAAGGGCAAGGTCTTTCAGTAGCTTTATTCCTTATAGCAGCCAACAGGATGCATTACCTACCCAAGATTTTCTTTGTTCCTTTGTAATGTGGTGTTCAGATCTGGGACTGGTTAATGACATGAATGATTATGCTCTAACATTTTCATGGAATCCTGTCAGCAATGCAATAAATACTCCTCTGCTGCAGAAAGTGAGTCAACAACTTTGGATGCTTTATTTTATGTTCAGTATTTTTTCAAAAATATGAAGAGTATAAATTAAAAACAAAACTCAGCAGTAAAAATGAATAGTGAATGAGAAATACTTGAGGAGGGAAGATTTAAACACTCTAGATTGTCTCTGTACTTTAAAAGGGGGGAGGAAATTGGGGGGCTTCAGTGAAAATGATTAACAATTGAAGGATGGCAGAGTAGTACCTCTATTTACACTTTCTTATGTTGTGAGCATTAGAGAATGTTTTGTGAAATTAAACAGCAACCCTACTGAAAAAAAAGAAGCTCAAATCTGATCTTTTTTCATGGGTTGCATGAAATAAATGAGGGCATTTATGTTACCAACCATGTCAACACATTTTTTTTCCTTTTGGTAAGTTTTTGTTAGGTGAATTAAATACTATGAGCAGGTACAGTAATAGGGCTAAACTTATCAATGCCATTAATCTTCATGCCTCAAGGTGGTCAATTCATCCTTGAAGTGGTCAAACTGGAACACTTCACCAGTGAGTGTACTCAGTCTTTTCTAGAAACATTTCACCTCCCTTTGGAACTTGTAACAGTGGATCCACTGCTATAATTTCTTCCTATAATTATTCATAGTTTAGAATCACTGTATTTATTTGCTTATTATCCATGTCTGTTATACTGTAAGTGCTATGAAGTTATGGATCACATCACTGGGGCTCATTGCTGATTCCCCACAACATAGACATTCAATAAGTATTCATCAGAAGATTGAATGAATGGTTGGCTACTACACATAGTGGCACAAGACTGCCATTACATTTTGCTGCAGCAAAACATAGCTAGTTCCTTTATCACCTCTTAGGCACATATGCTCAAAATATCCTGTAATCTTTCAGTAAGAGATGCAAAAAGTACTTAACACCTACATGAGCACATCTTAGAATTAATAAAGTATGGTGAGGAAGCTGTCATCCTACCTCTTACAATCATATTTTCAACTGTCCTGTGTGTCAGCAGTTGGAAGCTGGTGGGCAGTGTTTACCAATGAAGAAAACTTATCAGCACCAAACTTGCTTTGGAAAATCCATTTTACACATTTAAAAATATTTTAAAGGGACACATACATCTGCATTGGTTCATTCAGCTGTAATTCTCTTTCATTGGGCCAGGTTCAACAAAAGGGTAACAGGGAGATGTTTTTTGTTCTTTGAATTTCAGTGATTAAACAACCATTCCTGCTTTCGAGTTTTAACAAACATTGTAGCTACAATCATAATTACTAGATTTTGTTTTTGTTCTGTGGAACCATTTTTATTGAATAATGCCAAGCACAGGCAAGATTACATACAAACATTTAATTTAAATAAAATAACTCCAGAACCCAGCCAACAAAAGAAAAACATTAATAATGAAAAAAATAAGGCAACTGACTTTCCCCTTGGCATTTGCATTTTGCCACTCACATTCTCATTCTAACATCATGCTAGTTATTATTGTTTTGCATGTGTTGATATGAGAGCTACTTGATTTCCCAATGAAAGATTTTAATGATCAACTTGCATTCTGTTTCATTAGAAGGAAAATTAAGAGCATTTTGTGCATCCTCAGTCTCTCATAATTTCCTCCTGTTTTTATGCCAAAAAAGTGACTTTGACTAGAATGGGACTGGGGCACACATGCAATGATAATGACTTCAGTGTTTCCCTTTATTTTAGAAGAGGCTTAACCTTTTCCTTGAAGCTTCTGATGGCATAAAACTTGTTCTTTGCCCTATTTATTTAGCCCTTCCATGAAGCATCAAGACAGAATACTTCTATAGAATTGGGAGGCTATGTGGAGCTGATAACTACCATTTCTTGATTACTTGTTACTTGCCTAATATTAACTGAGTACTTCACATGTGCCTGCAGCTGTAGCCCTGTGGCATCTGATCCCGTCAGATCTCGGAAGCTAAGCAGGGTCGGGCCTGGTTAGTACCTGGATGGGAGACCGCCTGGGAACACCAGAAGCTGTAGGCTTGGGAGAAGGACCTAGCAACCCCCTCCCAAAAAATCAATCTGCCATTAAAAACCCTATGCACAGCAGAGAAGCACTGACAATAGTGTTTCCCCTGTTGTACAGAGGGTCACTATGAGTCGGATACTGACTCGACGGCACCTAACAACAACAACAACAACAAACTTCATATGTATCTTCTCATTGAAAGCTCATATGAACTTATGAGGCAGATATTATTATCTTTGTAGATGATAAAACTGAGGTTTAGGGAGGTATAGTGACTTGTCCAAGATCACACCCTAATAAAGGTGGAACCAAAATTCAAATTTAAATTGGTTGTCAAATCCTTTGCCTCTAAGCACTATGAAACACTGCAGGCATGGCTGGAAAATAATGCCTAGAAATAAGTCTTAAGAATAGATCTATAAGTAGACATTAAAAATATAGATTTTAAATAGGAGGACTTTTCACTATCATCCTTAGTTGCCTGGCCAGATGGGGATTATTCAGCTATAGAGCATGCAGATTCAACTTCTGACTTGATGCTCTTTAAGTAATTCAATTATGAAACTCCCTCCATAGGTTTATAAAGTGTATTCATCAACCACTGAAGGAAGAATCAGGGACATTATGATGCTTATTGATTAAGTACTGTATATAAACTGACACTTTCCACAGAATGTGGAGTGCTAATGTTTAAAATTGAACACCTAAAACACACACTTGAGTGCATGATTGCCCATTGCAAAGCTGTATGAGAAACTGTTATTGGTTCTGCATGTCTGGGATTAGAAAAAAATATGGATTGTATGTTCACGGGTTCATTTCTAAGAACAGTTATATGGTGCCAGGTAGAAAGAATTTATACAAAAGTTAGTAATGGGAACTAACTTTAGAAAACAGACAGAAACACAAAAAGCACTGACCAATTTTTATAAAAAACATTGATACCATCAGGATATTAAGGCATCAAGAAGGGTGAGAACAAGGATTCAAGTTCAAAGACAGAATACAGAAAGGAGTTCTTGTCAGAAGAGAAGGCGTCACTGTGATGGGAGGAAATTGAAAAGGGAAACATATCCATTTAGAGAATCAAAGAAGACAAGATAAGAGTGAAATACTAGATTAGTTTTCCTCAACTGAAGTGGGAAATGCGCTATAAGTTTACATATTAGTATACATACTGTAGTGTCTTTATGCCTCTGTAGGTGAGTAGGGAGGCCAAAAGGGGGCAGGAATGTGGGATCTCAGATCAAATATTAGTGCTGTCATTTACTAGCATGTATGTGGCCTTCAGCTCTAGCCTGGTGGCATCCAATCCCGTCAGATCTCAGAAGTTAAGCAGTGTCGGGCCTGGTTAGTACTTGGATGGGAGACCGCCTGGGAACACCAGGTGCTATAGGCTTGGGAGAAGGACCTGACAACCCACTCCCTAAAAAAATTAAGCCATTAAAAGCCCTATAAAAAGCAGAGAAGCACTGACAATCGTGTTTCGCCTGTTGTACACAGGGTTGCTATGAGTGGGATACCAACTTGACGGTACCTAACAACAACAACAACATGTGGCCTTGGAAAAATTACTCTATGTTTCTGTACCTCATTTTCTCAATTTTTAAAATGGGAACATCAATAGTATCTATGTATAATAATAACAACAAATTATAATAATTAAAAATGATACATGTTAATCCTTTAATACAGAGTCTAGTATACAGCAAAAGCTTAATAAGGGGAGCTATTTCTATTTCATGTGTTTAGCATGAAGTACAATATCATCATTAGCCACAATAGTGTATTTTTATGGTGAATTCTTTGAGCCTGGGCTTGGATGACATGCGTTTTGCAAAATGTACTTTTCATGCACTTCCATTTCAGTATGAGTTAATGGATTTTATTTGCCAAGAGGGTGAGAATAAAGTTGACTGTTTGAAAGGAGTTTGCCTACTAACATAGAGGCTTTCAGGTCAGAAAGTTCCAGGGTTCCTTTTTGGTTGTTTCTTTCTTTCTTTCTTTTTCCAGTACCCATTATTTGAAAAAAAAAATCACAATATCACAACTTCCCTTCTTCCCTCCAAGGCCCCCTACTCCACCTCAGTTTAGTGTATATTTTACTTACACATTTATAAGCATTGAGAGGGGATTTGGGAAGTGGGCGACAAGGAGACAGGAATGCAAGCCAAGCTAAGCCTATGATGCCAGTAGGGAACCAGGAGGGCATTGATGATTTCAGCACAGTTTCTCTCACTGTTTGATGGCTTTTTGGATAGTTGAAAAATAAAACCCAATCTGTCATGTAACTAACTGAATTCTTTTTAACTGCCTAATTTCACTCTTGGTGCGAACCAAGTTCCTTTTAGTAAGTTTAATGTTCATTCCAGATGTTAGTCCTGAAAACAAATAGTTTCCTCTGGAGTGGAGGTCCAATCCAGAACATGGCAACAAAGTAGAAGGCTGATATGGTGCTAATGAGTCAGCCTAGGGACCTTGACATAGATGATATTTATCAACTATAATGAAAAAATGTATAATAGGTAGTGTTTAGAGTTGCTTGAACCAATTGAATGAGAGACTGAGAGATTACGGTTGTTTCATTTTATGGATGGAGTGACTGACATTTAAAGCTTATAGGTCCAAAGCTGACTTAGACTGGTGAATGTGAATTGTTTTACTTGAATTTAAAGCTAGCATGTTGTTAGTTTGGAAATTCCTGTGGCGCAGGGTTGAGGGACGGTTGAAGATATTCTCAGGACGCTCAGTTGAGATTGTTTTCCAAAAATCAAATGCTCTTGCTTGCATCCTGATTTACTAAAAATAGAATTAAACCATGTCTCCCATGTTATTATTGACTGGCTACTGAATAGCTGTCAGCAACAAACTGGCATGGTTATAATAGAATGAAGAAAAAAACTTGCATGTAGGGATATTGTGTTTTATAAAAAACCTCAGCTATTTCATGACATTAAGGAAATTTATTTACCTGAATATATCTTTGCATTATTTAACAGGAGGTCCAGATGCACAGTTTAAAAAATATTCTCACAATTTTTTTTCAAAAAAAGTTGCTATTGAAATGCATTCCAAACTCAACATGCTTTATTTTTCTAAAATATTTGGAAGGCTTATGAGGTAATTTGTGTGGGTGTTTAAAAAAGCACCACAAATAATAAAAAAACCCACACTCAGATTGATAAAAGCCCCATTCCTATACCAGTTTTTGGAAGATAAGGTTGCTATGCACCCATGAGTCAAAGTTTGGGAATAATATTACACCCATATAGAGGTAGCTAGTGACCAGAGGCACTCAGTGTACTGATGAGAATGTCTGGTCTTTTTGGAATGTTGGTTAACCCACAAACAAACAGG
>VMDO01021056.1:0-36188 GCA_007922755.1 Pedetes capensis
CCTGAAATTTCCTTCTCTTCTTGTTTGGAATTGGTATAAAGAAAGGCTATTGATTTTTATATGTTAATTTTGTAGCCTGCAACTTTGCTGAAGGAATTAATTAGATCCAGAAGTTTTTTGATTGAGGTTTTGGGGTCTTTCAAGTATAAAATCATATCATCTGCAAATAATGATAATTTGACCTCTTCCTTGCCAATCTGTATCCCTTTGATTTCTTTCTCTTGTCTGACTGCCCTGGCCAGAACTTCAATTACTATGTTGAATAGAATAGGAGAGAGAGGACAAGGGATGGAATATTTCTTGTGAACAAGCTTTAATTTTTCCACTTTTGGCAATGCACACGTCCCAGAAAGGAGTGCAAGACTCTTGAGTGGATGGAGGCAAGTGGCACAACCAAACCCTTCATCACTAAGCTCTCAGGTTGCACTGACTTTTTGGGTTGGGGGAAAGAGACAAGAATAACACGTTTTTCTCATCTTATGTTATTGTGGTGGTTGTTCTTAGGTGCTGTCAAATTGGGACTGACTCATAGTGACCCTATGTATAACAGAATGAAACACTCCTGACACTGTGCCAGGCCTGACACTATATCAGTGCTTCTCTGCTATTCATAGGGTTTTCAATGGCTGATTGTTTTGGTAGTCGGCTGCCACATCCTTCTCCCATGTTTGTGGTGCTGGGGATGGAACCCAGAGCCTTCAGAGAGCACAAGAGGAGCACTCTACCAACTGAGCTACACCCCAGCCCCAACCTAAGCAACTTCACACATGCTGCTGTGTTTCCTTTTTATATCTGTTCAGTTAGCTTTCATTTCTATAAACTCAAGTGTAACACCTCGGTTAACAAAACTGGAAGATAGTCTAAAACAATAAAATGAACAAATAAGATGAAATTTAACATCAAATGTTTTATACACACACGGCATCTAACTATATGTGTGTGTGTGTGTGTGTGTGTGTGTGTGTGTGTGTGTGTGTGTGTATGGATGTATATGTGTGTATATGCATAGTGTGAGATTCCAAGAAACCCACTAAAAAACAGCAGTTGGGTGGCTGAAAGAAATTAGCAGAAACTTCAACAGCCCTGGTGCTGAGGCAGAAGATAGGGTCTTCACCTCACCAAGGTGGAAGGCAAACTTTCTAGGGTTTCAGTTGGTATGCCAAAAGGATCATGCCTTAGGGATAACAGCCACAAGGCAGTAAGGAGATAGGACAAAGGTGAAACAGAACATCCTAACAAAGCCAAAAACCAAGCCCTAATGTGTATCTTATGGAGATTTGCTGGTATCTGCTAGCCTAACAACTTGACCCTCTTTGGAGGAAGATAAACCGGAGCCTGTATAATTTTTGTCCATAATGTCCAACACTCTATTGAAAAATCATGAGAAATGCTTCCTTTTTCCCTCACCCTCTTACTAAAAGCAGGATCAAATAAAGGGAGGAAAAAAGAACAGACCCAAAGGTGATTCAGATATTCAAATTATCTGAAAGCAACTTTAACATAATCATGATTAACATGGTCAAGACAGCAGAGGAAATGATATGTATAAAATTCCTGCTGTCTTCAGGATGTTCATACTACATTTGAGAAACATGAAACAAATGGATTTGGGCCAGAGTTACTGTTTTCTGTCAAAGCAACATGAAAGAAGAAACTGGTCTAGACTACAAGGCAGATGCCTTCAGTCATACCACCCCAGTGTCCAATTCTGTCTGATTTCTGAAGCTAAGCAGGGGCAGGCCTGGTTAGGCCTTGGAATGGGAGACCACTTGTGAATACCCAGTGCTAGAGGATCTGGAGAATGACCCAGCAGCCCACTCTCAAAGTAATCAGCCATTGAAAACCCTATGCATAGCTGAGAGGCACTGACAACAGTGCTGGGCATGGCACAGTGTTGGGTAGTGTTTCACTCTGTTGTACACAGGGTTGCTATGAGTCAGAGTCAATTTGATGGCACCTAACAACAACAAGACAGATACAGAACTTAAAACTTATAGCTAAGTTATAAGAAATGCCTATTTCTCTCTGACAAAGAGGTTTAATCAATCTTTCAGTTCTAAGTTCAGGACTTTCTTCTGAAGAGATGAGTAACTATATTGAATTAATTAAAATTCATTTAAAGTCATTACACTTATTTTGTATATGTATGATAATGAAGTGGTAAGAGAGGGATCATTAACCATAATTTACTTTCTACAAATAAAAGTACTTATTCATGCAAATTTATCACTTTAATAGACATTTACCTTTTGAATCCGGGTTGTGCAAGCATTTTTATCTTGCGCACCCAGCCCTTCTGAGTTTTGAACTTCTACTTTCATTCCATTCACAAAGCCTGAAGCCTGCCATGAATCATCCCATGTATCTTGAGGTGTTGAAAAACACCAATCCTACAAAGTAAAAATATGAAAAAATAAACTGAGACAGAGTGACACAAGTTTGGGAACAGGATAACCTGGTCAAGGTAAAGGCAAGGAAACAATGCATATTAAAATGGATTGTTAATTTTCTATGTCAGTATGACTCTCCTCCTTGCTTTACTGGTCTGCACCAAGTATCTTGACTTTTTTGAGCATTTGGACCTCATAAAAATAAATACGACTCTGATTGCATTATCCCCATTTTCCTTTTCATTATCATCTAGTACTTAAAAGACATAAATACTGAGGAGCAACTTAACTGCAGATATTTCCATTTTCTTATAAGTAGTGGAAAATAAGTTAAACTTCAAATGTACAGTTAGGCAAAATATTAGCACATATCCTGACTGCAGAAACTCCACAGTCATATTACAAGGCTAATACAACAAAAATCAGAGAAAACAGGTTTTTTTGGTTTATTTATAGATCCTATAGCTTTGCCTATCTGCAGCGATAGCACCCTAGCATCCGATCCTGCCTGATCTCGGGAGCTAAGTAGGGTCGGCCTGGTTAGTCCTTGGGAGACTGCCTGGGAACACAAGGTACTGCAGGCTACAGGGAAGGACCTGGCAACCCACTCCCAAAACAATCAGACACTGACAACCCTGTGAATAGCAGAGAAGCACTGACATAGTGCTGGGCATGGCACAGTGTTGGAAGTGTTTCATTCTGTTGTCCACTGGGTTGCTATGAGTCAGACCCCACTCAATGGCACATAACAACAACAACAACAACAACAACAACAAAGCTTTGATTGGGGGTCCATGCTAAAACAGGAATCATAACACTTGAAAGAGCAAACATGTACAATAATTCTGTGGCTATGCCCCTCTGCTGCATCTTCTACCCCTTTACCTATCATTACCATTACAAAAAAAAAATCATGTATTCTTTTGACTTATGGCTTGGCAAATCCTTTTAAACCCCAGAATGTATAGTTTTCTTGTGACTGGGACAATTACATTTCTTTTTCTGTAGTGATCTGCTTTCTGTTATCACAAGGATCTAACCTTCTGTGGCATTTCTTCACATGACAAATACTGTTTCTTTCCCATGAGGCTAGAGGTAAATTGGCGGGAGACAGCATCATCTCCTTTTCCTGTTTTAGCCTGAAGAGGGAGCCAGTTCTCATCCCAAATGTCATCACCTATGCCCACAGACTCGAGGCATGGCATTCCAGTAGGGATCTCATCCTAGAATTTATCAGAAAACAAAGAGAAATTATTATTTACATTTCCTATGTGGGCACATTTAAAAATTTAGTTGTACAATTTTTCCTGACTCCAAGTAAAGATAGCAGTTTGGATATAATTATATATCCAAATTATTATTATCCAAATTATATATCCAAGTTATTATTATCCTTTCCCTCCAGAAATGCCACCAAAATAAACATAAGGAATTTTAAATTATAAATGCATGGTTAAAATGAACAGAAAAGGAAAAAACACCATCTGTATTCCAGACACAGGAAAGACAATTGACAACTGATTAAGAAGTCCTGAGAAAGTGGACTCCTGACCTTGCAGTGGGAAAAACTGAGAAGCAGTTTTATACCAAGTTGTTGTTGCTAGGTGCCACTGAGTTGGTGTCTGACTCATAGTGACCATATGTATAACAGGCAAAACACTATTGTCAGTGCTTCTCTGTTCTTCACAGGGTTTTCAATGGTTGATTATTTTTTGGGAGTGGGCTGCTGGGTCCTTCTCCCAACTTATACCATAGACACCTCAAACCTCAAAAGCTCAGGAACTATATTACAATGTTTTTAGAAGGGGGTGAAATGGGAATTAAAACAGGAACACAAGCTGAAAGTCTGTGTAAGAAGCGGTTATATCTCCAGACCCCTACCATATTCCAACAACTTGGGCAAGTACATCTCTTCCACCTGCTAGAAGACCACAGGGGTCTTCGGGAGGGTCAAGACTGATTTCTAGAGGGTAAAATTGGGGGTGAAGCAAACATAATAAAAAAGAGGAATAAAGATTTTTGTATTAGCTAGCTTTCCATTACTTCATGAGAAAACACCTGAGAGAAATAACTTATGTGAACATTCTCATGACAAAAGGGAAGAATAGGAGAATACCAAGGAAGGATCAGCTCAAAGCAAGATGGAAACCCAGGTAGTACAAACATCAAATCCTGTAGCTCCATTCTAGTATCCAGGGCAAATGTTGGCAAGATGTGGGCCCCAAAGGGCTTCAGTGACCCTGCCCCTACAGCCTTGCTGGCTGCAGTTCACATGGCACATCTTGGGCTAATTCCACTCATTGCCAGAAGCTTTCTTGGATATACTTTCCCTGCTCCTGGTATCTCTAACTTCCTGCAGTCTCCATGTGGCTTTAGCTTCATTTTTGTAGTTTCAGGCACTGCCCTTTCAGGGGCTTCCTGCTGGATTTTGAACCCTGCCATACTGCCTGGCCTCCAAGGCCTTCCTTTGTAATCTGGGTGGAAGCCTCCATGACCCCATAACTCTTGCATTTTGCATGCCTGCAAAACCAGCACCCTGTCAGGCCAAGGTCTGCTACCAAGGTCTTTCTCCAGTGGACCGTGGCTACAGTGGCCTCTCGGTGCCTGGACAGATGAGAAAGGGGAAGCCCAGGAGGCCTTCAGTCAGCAGGGCACCCCAGGGCTCTCTTTCAGAGCAAAGTCTTTCAAACAATTTTATACTCTTACACCCTTGAGCCGATGATGGGTGTGGGGTCTAGCCAATTCTTGAGATGCCCTCAAGGCATTTTTTCTATTGTCCCTAGTGCAAAGTATTTGTTGTTGTTGTTGTTAGGTGGTCTCAAGTCAGGTCTAGGGTTTAGCTCAGTTGGCAGAGCACTGCTCTGCACTCTCTGAGGACCCAGGTTCCATCCCCAGCACCACAAAAGCGGGAGAAGGGCATGGCAATCCACTCCTGAAACAATCCTGGAACAAAACATCCAATGAAAGCCCTATGAGGGTCACTACGAATTGGACCCACTCAACAGCACCCAACAACAACAACAACAACAACAACAACAACAACAACAACAAGGCTTTCTCTAGCCTGCTTTGCCAAAGTGTTCCAAATTCCCCCTACAAACCAAGTTCAAGAACTTCAGAACCATGTTGTCAGGTATAGTCACAGCAATAATGCTACCATTTCTGGTGCCAATTTTCTGTGTTAGCTTTCCATCACTGTGATGAAATACCTGAGGAAAACAACTTAAAGAAAGAAAGATTTATTTTGGCTCATAGTTACAAAGGTTTAGAGGTAGGATAGAAAGGCAGAACATTTCGGGGACAGGGGAAAGGGAAGGAGCCACTCACTCCGGAATCTGATGCCATCTCCCACTGACTGAGAATCAGTAGCTTTAACTCAGAAGAATCTGTTCACAACTGCCACCTGTTGAGAGTCAGCAGTACCTGACTGACTAGACCAGTAAGGACTACCTTCATGGAGACAATTCTCTTCTTCCTAGGGGCTCTCAAAGAGTGTTGGAAATAAATAGCTGAACAACATACTTGGAGTAAAAATGTATGTAACCTTTGAGTTTAACATTGCTTTCCCCTCTGTAATGTTTGCAATCAACACATGTCCACACAGCTTCCTTGTAAGAACTCCTTTGGCCGTTTTCAACATATGCATCCTAACAGTACCCCTTCCTTGCCTGCAAACCTAAACACCGTACTTCCTCAGCCTCCTTGTTGTCTCTACTAAAGAGGAGCATTTTAGATAAAAGTATACCAAAAAGTTTTTATCTTATCAGCACCCTCTCTCTGGTCCTCAACCTAAAACTTCATTCACAGAAGAGGAAGTTCTTTAAGAAGAATAAAAGAACCAGGTCATTGTTCTTTCTTAGCACTTTGGATTAAATTGTAAATTACATCCCTTTTGGAACAACGTAACATCAAAAGACACAAAAATCACATATATTATCCATTGTAAAGACACCCAAGCCCATGCGTCACTCTGAAGCATGTACTATCTCTTACCTTTACCTAATAAACCTCAAACTGCTTCACACTTTTACTGACGCAGTCTAAAATTCATTTTTGTGACTGAGCCAAGGACCTGGCATCACCTGAGTGGAGGCCCCAAGAAAGGGGGCTCTTCAGGCTAGGTGGCAAGAGTGCTAGGCTGCAGTTCTTACCGCTGGTGACAGTTTTTGCCAGGGTGGCTGGCCCCATTACGTTGAAGCCTGTGGTAAGTCAGAAACATCACAGCAGAAGGGCATGGCAGAGGGAAGCTGCTTACCTCATGATGGCCTGGAAATGTGGGGGTGGGCAGAGGCCAGGGTCAGATTACTCTTAAAGGACATGCCCCCAGGGACTGATTTCTCCCAAGGAAGACCTACTTCCTCAAGTTTCCACCACTTCCCTATAGCGCCACCAGGTGGGGCGTAGGCCTTCAACACATGAGTGTTTGGGAGCATTATGGTTTTGATATGAAACACCCCCTACAGGCTCATGCATTGAAGCCTAAATCTCCAGCTGGTGGAGCTTTTCTGAGAGTTGCTGGAAACATTATTAGGTGGCACCTGGCTGGAGGAAGTAGGTCACTGGTGGAATGCCCTTGGGGCTATATCCTACCCTAGCCCCTGCCTGTACCTCTCTCTGCTTCCTGGCTGCCAAGCAGTGAACAGGCTCCTCTTCCACATGCTTCCACCACTATAATGTTCTGCCTTGCCTGAGGCCTAAAGTAATGGATCCAGGCAACCATGGACTGAAACCTCTGAAACTGTGAGCCAGAATAACCTTTATTTCCTTTAAGTTGTTTCTCTCAAGCTGTTTGTCACAGCAATAAAAAGTCTGACTAACCCAGAAGAACATTACAGAACAAAACTCTTAACAGTTTTTATTTTGAATCTCTGGTCCTCTTTTCAAAATAGCAGGACAGAGAGAGAAAAGAATCCATGAATTTGAAGACAACCACATAAATCATCCAGTCTGAGTAACAACAACTAAAAATTAAAGCAACAACAATGAAGTGCCTCAGGGAGTGGTGGAACAACACCAAAATATTTACATTTGTGTAATCAAAGTTCCAGAAGAAAAACAGAAAGTGTGCAATGTAGAAAAATAACTTGAGGATAGATGGCTAAAAACTTCCAAACTTTGGTTCAACCTATGAGCTTAGTAAACCCCAAGCAGTATAAACCTAAAGATATCCATGCCTAGATAGATTATAATCATCCTGCTGAAAACAGGAAACAAAAACTATCTTGAACATTGTTGTTGTTGTTAGGTGCCGTCCAGTTGGTATCCGACTCATAGTGACCCTCTGTACCACAGGGGAAACACTATTGTCAGTGCTTCTCTGCTGTGCATAGGGTTTTCAATGGCAGACTGATTTTTGGGAGGGGGTTGCCAGGTCCTTCTCCCAAGCCTACAGCTTCTGGTGTTCCCAGGAGGTCTCCCATCCAAGTACTAACCAGGCCCGACCCTGCTTAGCTTCTGAGATCTGATGGGATCAGATGCCAGAGGGCTACAGCTGCAGGTGTATCTTGAATATACACAGAGAAAAATAACATATTACTTATAAAGGAAGAATTATTTTCATTACTTTGAATTTTGCATCAGAAACTGTTAAAGGGTAATAAGCAGGAAAAAGGGGATTAGTGGGCTCTGTAGCCAGCCACCTTCCAGCCTGCATATATGCTTTCCAGCCACCTGTAATATAAATATCAAAGTGAGCGTCCTGTGGGACAAAGGCTTTGGTCTGGTGGTCAGTGCTTTCTTGATAGATACTACCCTTCCAAACAGCATGCCTGCTAGAACGAAGCAGAATTAAAATCACTCCTCAGATAATCATATGATCCACTATGCAGGGAATGACAAAATAAAGAGAAACGGGGCTGTATTCATCATCAAAAAAAACATATTCAAGATGTCCTGAAATACAATGCTGTCAGTGATAGAATAATATCCAGATGCCTACAAGGAAGTCCAGTTAATATGACTATTTTTTAAATTTATGCACCCACCATTAATGCCACAATGAAGATAGGGAAAATTTCTACCAGCTTCTGCAATGCGAAATAGATCAAACATGCAATTAGGATGTGCTGATAATTACTGGTGACTAGAATGCAAAAGTTGGAAACAACGGCCGGGTGCGGTGGCGCATGCCTGTAATCCCAGTGGCTTGGGAGGCAGAGGCAGAAGGATCGCAAGTTCAAGACCAGAGGCAGTCTGCGTAATTTAGCGAGACCCAGTCTCAAAAAGTAGGAAAAAAAAAAAAATGGGCTGAGGGTGCAGCTCAGTGGTCCAGCACTTGCAGAGCATGCAAGTGCGAGGCCCTGGGCTCAACCCCCAGTACTGAAAAAAAAAAAAAAAAAAAAAAAAAAAAAAAAAAAAAAAAAAAAAAAAAAAAAAAAAAAAAAAAAAAAAAAAAAAAAAAAAAGGAAACAACAAAGAAGGCTCAGTAGTCCGAAAATATGGTCTTGGTGACAGAAATGATGCTGTAGATCACATGACAGAATTTTGTCAAATCAATGACCTTTCAAAGCAAATACATTTTTTCACCAACATAAGTGGCAACTATACACATGGACTTCACCAGATGGAACGTACAGGAACCAAAGTGACTATATTTGTGGAAAGAGACAATGAAAAAGCTCCATATCAAATGTCAGAATGAGACAAGGTGCTGATTGTGCATCAGACCATAAACTTCTCATATGCAAGTTCAAACTGAAACTGAAAAAAACTAGAACAAGTGTACAACAGCCAAGCTATGACCTTGAGTATATCCCACCTGAATTCAGAGACCACCTCAAGAACAGGTTTAATGCACTAGACATAAATGATAGAAGACCAGACAAGTTGTGGCATGATGTCAAAAATGTCATTCATGAGGAAAACAAAACTTTATTAAAAAGACAGGAAAAAAAGAAAAGAGCAAATTAGATGGCAAAAGAGATTCTGAAACTTGCCCTTGAACAGCAAGCAGCTAAAGTAAAAGGAAGACATGATGAAATTAAGGAACTAAACAGAAGATTTCAAAAGGCATCTCGAAAACACAAAATCAAATATTATAATGACATGTACCAAGAGCTGGTGACAGAAAACCAAAAGGGAAGAACATGTTCTGTTTTTTTGAAGCTTAAGGCATTGAAGAAAAAACTCAAGCCTTGAATGGCAATAGTGAAAGATTCTACAGGAGAAATAGTAAATGATGCAGGAAACATCAAAAGAAGATGGATACACAGAGTCATTACACAAAAAAGAATTGGTGGATAACCAACCATTTCAAGAGGTTGCATATGATGAGGAACAAATGGTATTGAAGGACAAAGTGGGAACTGCCTTGAAGGAATTGGTGAAACACAAGGCTCCACCAATTGATGGAATACCAATAGAGATGCTTCAACAAACAGATGCAGCACTGGAGGTGCTAACATGTTTATGCCAAGAGATTTGAAAACAGCTACCTGGCTAACTGGAGGGATCCATATTTGTGCCTATTCCCAAGAAAGGGGATCCAATTGAATATGGAAACCATTGAACAATATTACTAATATCACATGCAAGCAAAATTTTACTAAAGATCACTCAAAAGCAACTGCGGCAGTATACAGACAGGGAATTACCAGAAAATCAAGCTGGATTCAGGAGAGGGCAGGGAACCTGGGACACCACAGCTGATGTCAGGTCAATATTAGCCCAAAGCAAGAGAATACCAGAAAGATGTCCACCTATGTTTTATTGATTATGCAAAGGCATCTGACTTCTGTGAATCCTAACAGATTGTGGATAACATTGCGAAGAACAGGAATACCAGAGAACTTAACTGTACTCATGAGGAATTTGTACATAGAACAGGAGGCAGTCGTTTGAACAGAACAAGAAAACACTGCCTGGTTCAAAGGTGAGAAAGGTGTGCGTCAGGGGTGTATACTTTCACCGTATCTCTTCAATTTATATGCTGAGCAAATAATCTGAGAAGCTGGGATTTATGAAGAAGAACGTGGGATCAGGATTGGAGGAAGATTCATTAACCTATGATATGCAGATGACACAATTCTGCTTGCTGAAAGTGAAGAGGATTTGAAACATTTACTAATGAAGATCAAAGAACATAGCCTTCGGTATGGATTGCAACTCAACATCAACAAAACAAAAATCCTTACAACTCAGTCAGTATGCGACTTCACAATAAATGGAGAAAAGACTGAGGTTGTCCATAGTCTTGCTTTACTTGGTTCTACAATCAACACCTGTGGAAGCAGCAGTCGAGAAATCAAAAGATGCATTGCTTTGGGAAATGCTGTGGTAAGAGATCTCTTTAGAGTATTGAAAAGTAAAGATGTCACATTGAAGACAAAGGTGTGCCTGACTCATGCCATGGTATTTTCAGTCACATCATATGGTTGTGAAAACTGGACATTGGACAAGGGAGACAGGACAAGAATTGATGCTTTTGAATTACGGTGCTAGAGATGAATATTGAATATACCATGGATTGCCGAAAGAACCAACAGATCCATCCTAGAAGTGGTGCAACCAGAGTGCTCCTTGGAAGCAAAGATGGGTAGACTGTGTCTTAATGTATTTTGGACATGTAGCCAGGAGGGACCAATTCCTGGAGAAAGACATCATGTTTGGGAGAGTGGCAGGTCAATGAAAAACAGGAAAACCCTCCACTAGATGGATTGACACAGTGTCTGCAACAATGGGCTTAAGCATAAATAAGATTGTGTGCCTGGCACAGAATTTGGGAGTGTTTAATCCGTCAGGGTGTCCAGCTAGCTGTGTTGCTGAGGCCCAGGGTCCTGTCAGGCAAGCCAGTTGCTTGGGTGGCTCTCTGTCCCGGAGGGGAAATAGGCCCAGGTGCTATGGAAATGGCAGACACAGAGTTCTATTTGGGATTCAGTTGGCTGGGAAGTTCATGAATGAGGGGTACCCAGCCATGGCTTATTTGTCTAACCGGAATCTGCTACACACCAAGTTCTTTCTGTGGATGCTACATGTCTGAGCATGGCATACCAAGATGTTTTTGCTGGTGCTGGGACTCTGGGCATGGCTCAGAAGCCTTCCCCAGGGAACTGCAGTTTAACACAGTGGGGAGCATGTCTGCTTCTAGTTTTCCCACAGTCCTGCAAGTGCCTCTCAGTCCTGCAATCTGTCTCACATCTGGGTAGTGTGGCAATGTGTTCCCAGGGTCCCTGTTCAGTGATTTGTCCTCTACTGCCAGACTGTTCTGGAGGATAAGGGCTATCTGGTTTAGTTTTCAGACAGGACTGCTGTTTCTCCTCCCCCACCAGGGAGTCATGTGGGTAGAAATGGTCCCGTTCACTCCTCCTCAGTGCATAGCTCTTCTGTTTTCTGTGTTTTCAGGTTGTCCTATCACCTCTTTTGTGATTTTTGTACTTTTCCAGATTTTCTCTGTTTGGGATAAAGTCTATTTTTTCTCATCCCGCCCCTTTTTTTCACTACTTCAAGAGAGGCAGCTTCTAATCCACCATCTTACCCTGGCAACATACTCTCTGGTTTTAACAATGAAGCTAGTAATCAAGACAGTGTGGCACTGATAAAGGTACAGACATACAGAGTCTAGAAATAGACTCATACAAAATGAACAATTGATTTTCAGTAAAGTTATAAAAGCAATTCAATGGAAATAGGTCGGTCTTCTCAACAAATGATGCTATAACCACTGGACATCTACATGCAACAAAATGAGTCTCAAATATTGTACTAAAATTAACTCCAGATTTCTTACACTGCAAACACTGTACATGATAGCAAAAAGTTGATACATTGGACTGTCTCAAAATTAAAAACTTTTGCTGTATGAAAGACACAAGAGAATGAAAAGACAAGCTATAAGTGAGTGAATATATTTGAAAGACACATATCTGACAAAGGGCTAGTATCCAGAATATATATTTTAAAACCTCTTGTAACAATAAGAAAATAGATGACTCAATTTAAAACATGGGCAAAAGGACTTGAAAAATTTCACCAAGAAGTATGTATATATGGCAAAATAAGCATAATGAAGAGTTCAATATGATTAGTCATTAAGGAAGTGCAAATTAAAACCATGCTGTGTACTACACATCTATTAGAATGCCCGTAATGATGAAGATGGCCCAAAGTTTCAGAATAGAAACCTACATATCAAATCCAGACAATGCTTTTTCTTTTCCGTGACCAAGGTTATGTTGCTACATCCTTGGTCTGGGCTGACTGTTGGAGAGAGAATTTGTAATTCACCTGTGAGAGATGCCATGACACTAAAAGTAGTGGGGCTAAAAGAGCTATTTTATCCCAGTCTCTTCATTTATGAATTACATTTTAAATAAAAACTACCTTTCCTTTCCTTACCTCATTTTCTTCCTTTAGATCCTTTGGCTCTGGTATGGACCACTGTGGATCTTCTTCACAGTTCTTATGGGTTTTCAATGCACCGAGTTCACAATCCTTTAATAGCTCCTTTGACACAGATTTTAGGTGACTTAAAGACTTTTCATCATTAACATCTTGCTAGTAGATATAAAGAGAAATTATTTTCTATATTAGTGCTTTTTCCAAAATCTACACGCCTATAAACTTTGGTGGGAATTTTTCACTATGGTTCATATAGACACTACTCTATTTTCTAATTTTACCCATCACCCTAGAGTTTCCCATTCTGTTAAACTCTTTAAGGCAACAAACATTTTTGAGCACATATTATCAAATGCCTACAGGATAACTTGTGGAAACAAAGAAGAATGTAACAGGTCCAACTCTAAAGAAATTAAAAATATAGTGGGAAAACATACAATCAGATAATCACAGTGCAGTCTTCTAGGTAGAGCCATCCAATGATAGAGAAATGTCCAAAGTATTAATGACGGAGGTGGATGTCTGAGAAGATGGAATGAAGGAGATAACACTAACTGTCAGCATGTTTAAAAGACAGTAGGAGTTCGGTGGTGACTGGATGTACAGAGGTAGGTGTGTGGTGGGTCTGTGTGTTGACACATGGGAGTCTTGCATCAAAATATAAATTAATGCGGGATAGGAGAGCTTTAAGTTTTTCTCATTTGCAGAAAAGATGGTCTTATTTCTAGAACTATGATTATTTGAAGAAATCAACAGATGATGATAAGAAATTCTAAAAATGTTAAAGGTTGAACTCAATTCATTACTTGAGAATAAGGAAATACAATTTTTGTAATCCAGTAATAATGACCACGAAAAAGTTCAGGCTTGTTATGGACCAAACAAGCCCAATTAACTTTAACTAGAAACTCCAAATACTTACATTGTTTTGAACATATAGCAGGAAACAATAATACTTTTATTGTTTTCGTTATGTTTTGTTGAAACAAGATCTTGCTACATAGCCCAAGCTGGCCTTGAACTTGTGATCCTCAGGTTTCAATCCCCCAAATGCTAGGATTGCAGGTATGTGTCCCCATGCCCAGCTCATACATATTTTTCATTATAGGCTAATAATCCAGTAGTCAAGATCATTTTGCCTTTTTATCTTTTCTAATAATTACTAAATAGCTACTAAAAATCACCACCTCCATAATATACATACACATATATAAAATACATATCTAAAAAGCATATATTTACATTTTATTTCATTCAAAGAAAATAAAAAAGTCTTGGACTCCCTCTCATGAGAAGCTTGCACCTGCCCCTTGAGCATGTACTGGCCTTTTCTTAATAAACCCCAATTGCTTCATAAAAAGAAAGAAAATAAAAGCCTTGTTGTACTAGCAAACAAAAGCAAAACAAAATATTTTTGGTCCTCAAAATAAATACATCCTATATTCTTATTCCAGTATCTGTTGCCACGAGGAATAAAAGACTCAGAGGACATGTTTATTTATTTGTTCAAGAAACACTAAATTCTTACTATGTACTTCATTTTCCCCTTATCTATAATGGGTGAAAGTACCAACCTGCTAAGATTGTTGTTGTTGTTGTTGTTAGGTGCCGTTGAGTCGGTATCTGACTCACAGCGACACTCATAGGGTTTTCAATGACAAACTGTTTCAGGATTGCCTTGGGAGTGGATTGCCAGGCCCTTCTCCCATTTTTGTGGTGCTGGGAATTGAACTCGGGACCTCAGAGACTGCAGCGCAGCGCTCTACCAACTGAGCTAAATCCCAGCCCAGTAAGATTGTTAGGAAGATTAAATTAGCTAATGCCTATGAGTACTTAGAACAGTGCCTGTGATATAGCACAAGTTTAATAAATGTTGCTATTATTACTTGAGTAAAATAATACATAATAATAAAAGCATATTATAATAATATTGTTATTACTATGGGGAGAGTGGCAAAATGTTTATTGAGAAAGTAAGAAATAAGAGCACTTGAAGAAATTAAGTAGTGTAAGAGGAAGAGGAATAGCATTTAGAGTAGTGTTAAGGGAAGTCACAACTACCCAAAGGAAGCAAAGGAATTAGTACAGGAGAGACATCATTCAGGAGGCGAGACTAATGCAAAGGTTTAATCTACCAAATAATGAGAGACAAGGTAATTGTTACGATTGTGCAAAATTTCCAAACTTTCCTAAGTCTGGAAAGCCACATTTTACTCATCTACATGAGGATAACCATAGTTAATAAAAAGAATTATAGTATCTATAACAACTTCTTACTAGGGTATGTAATACATTCTCTTTAGATTGTGGACTTATCTCTCGATCTTCATTGAAATAGTGTTGCTGGGAAGAATAACCCAGTTCTGTCAAGACCATGTCATCTGGCCCTCCACTGGATTTGGTGTATAAAGCCAAAGGATTTAGGTCTCTGAAACCCTAGGATTAAAAAAAATGGAGGAGATGTTTAATTACATAATCAAGACAGAAAAGCTGAAAAAGACAGTGCTTCACAATTTTCAAATGCTGTAGAAGTACATTATCTTCTAAAGTTTAGTGTTTAAAAAGTTTCTCCATACTGATACTTTTGTAATAAAAATTAACATCAATATGAGCAGTGATGCAGATAACACTACCAATAATTGCCAGACAAGAGTGTTGTTCTGTATATTCAATCACTTATTTTAAATAAAAGAATTTAAGCTCTAAAGGAAAATTAGCCAACTATGTTTTTATGGTTATCTGAAAATGAAGAGTGCTCTGTGTTAAAAAACCAAGAATCTAATGGATGTCTCTAAGATTAAAGAATAAATCAAATAACCTTCGGTATTAAATTCTCTTTCACCACAAAATATGTTAAAAACACATCCAGACTTCTTTACCTGAGAAGGAACATTTTCTTGGCACACAATAGCATGGCCCTCTGTTCTCAAGACATGATGGAAATATATGTCTTCATTTGAGGATGTATCACACAGAAAAATGTTAAGGATTCCATCGATATATTCATCTACTACCCCCACTAATGGCTTCAGACCACACAACTTTTGGAATTGCAAAATAGCTCTGGATGTCCAGTGTTCCTGAAATATAATTAAAATATTAGATTTAGGTGCTAGATTTAAACATGAATTACAGTAACCACATACAAAAATGAATTCCTGATGGACTATAACTTTAAGTGGAAAAATAAAACCATAAGAGCTAGAATAACAAACATATAGGATATTTATGATTTAGGATGAGAAAAGTTAGAATAAAGAAAAATGATGAAAAATGCAATATGGAAAAAATTTAAATAATTATCTAATAAGGAACTTCCATTTTCAGATATAATAAGTTAGATTATTAGACTTACCTTCCCACAGGGAAAAAAACACCTAAAAATTCTAGGTAGAATATTATTTTTAATATGTACTAAAAGAGCAAAGAACTGACAATCTAGTAATGACATATCAGGCCAAAACTGAAGGGAAAAGGGGATCTCCTTTTGTTTTAAGGGTATCTTGAACTTTGTTTTTGTTGGTCTAAGTTCACAGGGGACAGACACCAAAGCCAGGGTCTACTATTATATGGAGTCTCCAGGAGAACTTTCAACCTTAGCCTGTATTAGTCAATCATTCTTACAAATAATTTTTCAAAGACAATGAGAAGCAAGCAAAGATAAAAAGCATACAAAGAAACAATCACAAGAACAAGGAGAAATGACATAACTAAACAAATCCTTAAAATCTTGATATTTTAATTTCTATACAAATTATAAAACTTAACTATGTTTAAAGAAAAATTTCAACAACAAAAAACCCAACTTAGTTTGAAAACTTCTGCAGAGACCAGCAAGCTATAAAAACAGAATAGCAAAACTAAGGGGTTTTAGAAAGTATAGCTACAACAACCAAAACTAAAACCCTCATAAGTTAATTCAATCGCATATTAGATAGGGTTAAATAATAAATTGGTAAAGTGGAAGATAATTTGGAAAAAACTATCCAGTATGGACACATGGGCATATGTAAAATACATGAAAGTTAAAAGATATGAAAGAAAAACTTAGAAATTTTAACACACTTTTAATTATGGTCCCAGGAAAAGAGAAACAGAGCATAAAAACATGACCATGGGGAGTAGGCAATCATTTAAGAGACAACTGGGAATTTTTAAGATTTAATGAAAATTAATAAGCCGCAGATTTAAAAAATCCAATGAACAAAATAATAAACTCACACAAACACCACATTCATACACAACCACATACTAAAACTGAACACAAGTGATAAGTACAAAATCTTAAGAATAGCTGCAAAGAGGACAAAAAAATGTTCAAAGGATTTTTCAATGACTATCCAATAAGCTGACAGCTGATTTTTCTAAAAACAGTAACAAAAATCAGGAGCTAGTTACCACCTCCTTCTGCATGCTAAAGATATTTATTGCCGTCCTAGAACTCCACACTTAGCAAAAATATTTTTCAAAAATAAATACAAGGGTTGGGGTATAACTCAGTGTTGGAGCATATGTTCAACATGCACGTGGCCTTGGGTTCAGCCCCCAATACACATACACAAACAGTTCACTGTTCACAGATCCCTGTGAACAACAGGATGTTCAGATAAACCACTATATTTGTCACCACTTGATTCCCACTAAATAAAATCCTAAAAGATGCATTTCAAATAGAAGGAAACTATCCCCAAAGAGTTTAGTGAGAATAAAGAGTTGAGAAATATATAACTGAATCTAAAATGACATTATTTTAGTCAATTTCTTAACAGTTTAAAATGATAACATTATAAAACAAAAATAGGTCAGCAGAGGAGATTAAAGAAGTTAAACTGTTCTAATGTCCTTGCATCGTTAGACACATATATGTGGAATTTCCTGGAATACTTTTCAAAATGATTAAAGTATTACTTAGTGGAATGATTTAAAAAAAAATCTTCAAAATATAAGCAAAGTTGAAGCAGGAATGGGTTAGTGGTGGGGGGAGTGGAGGTTGAGGAAGGCAAGGGGAAATAAAGTAGAGGGGAAAAGGGGAGAGGAAACTCAAAATATATGACACAACTATATGAATACATGAGAAATACAGTTCGGTAAAACATTAAGTTGATGAATGTATAAGCAAAAGTGATGTAATAGTTGCATAATGAATATAATAAAAGTCTTATTACTCTGTACTCTGCCAACATTTATAAATAAAAAAGACAGTAAAAACAATCTCTTCAAAATAAGGCATGCACGGTAAGAAAAACAGAGTATATAGTCTATGGAGCATACAAAACAAAGAAATGAAATTTAAACTGATATATTGATTACTATCATAAATGTAATTATAATAAATGGTCATGTGGAAAGATAAAACATATTAGTCTATATTTAAAAAATAAAACAATATGTAATTCACAGGACATAACTAAAACATAAGGATACAGAGGAGTGAAAGTGAAATAATGGTTTAAAAATACATCAGAAAAATATTAACTAAACAGAAAGTCATGTTGTTATTGGGTGCTGTCAGGTTGGATCCAATTCATAGCGATCCTATGTACAACAGAACAAAACACTACTCAACACTACATCCACAGGATTTTTTTATGTTTGAGCCGAATGTTGCAGACCCTATGTTTCATCCTATTTTGAGCCGTGCCACATCTGCAAATGGAGAAACCAGGGGCTTTGCTCCATTTCCATCATTAAGGTTGACTCAACTGTGAGAAGGCAACTCTTCTCCACTTATTTCTTGACTGCCTTACAGCCTTGACAGGCGGGGGCTCATTTTCTGGTACTATATGTGACAGTGTTTCTCTGCTACTCATAGGGTTTTCAATGGCTAATTGTTTTGGGAGTGGGCTGGTGGGTCCTTCTCCCTATTCTTTCTTAGTCTGGAAGCTCAGCTGAAACCTGTTCACCATGAGTGGCCCTGCTGGTATCTGAGATACCAGTGGCACAGCTTTCAGCATCACAGCAACACACAAGCTCCCACAGCACAACTAGCTGACAGTTACAGAGCTACATTATCATCAAACAAAAGAAGGTTTAAAACAAAAAGCACTGAAAGAAGTAAAGAAGTTAACTACATCATCATAAAATACTCAGTTTGCCAGGCAGATAACAAATTTAATGTTGTATAGGTACCTAATAACAAAGCCTCAACGCATACTAAACCAAAACTGACTGAACTACAGGGAGGAACAGACAAAATAACCATAAAGCTATACTTCTTTCAGTAATTATAAAAAAAAGCAGCACAGAAAAATCAGAAAGGATAAAAGCGTCACACAATAAAGATGACGTTAAGGACATATAGGGAATACTGCACACAACTGCAAAATATACAAGTTTCAAGCACATAGGATGATTTACAAAAAGTGATCCTATATGGGACCATAAAGAAGCATCCTCATGTTTCAAATGGCTAATATTTTTCAGAGGATAGTCTCTGATCAGTGTATTTAAATTACAAGTCAATAACAAAAAGATAAGTTGGGAAAATAAGCTAAGAAACTTCTAAATAATCCATGAGCCAAACACAAAGGCAAAATAAGAAAATATTTTAACTGAGCAATAATAAAACTAGTACACAGAAAAAAGTGACACCCACCAAAACAAAAGCTAGAAATTAATAACCTAAGCTTCCTTATCAAGAAGTTGGAAAAAAACAAACTAGTCAAAGAAAGGAAATAACAGGAGGTAGATATAAAATAGAAAACATGCTTATTAACAGAGGATCACCTGCAGCTGTAGCACTGTGGTGTCCAATCCCATCAGATCTCGGAAGCTAAGCAGGGTCGGGCCTGGTTAGTACTTAGATGAGAGATGGCCTGGGAACACCAGGTGCTGTAGGCTTGGGAGAAGGACCCAGCAACCCACTCCCAAAAGCCAATCTGCCATTGAAAACCCTATGAATAGCAGAGAAGCACTGATAATAGTGTTTCGCCTGTTGTACGTAGGGTTGCTGTGAGTTGGATACCGACTCAACAGCACCTAACAACAACAACAGAGGATCAAGGAAGCAAATGTTGGCTCTTTGAAAAAACTAACCAAAATGGCAAATATCTTTCAATCATAATAAAGTGAGAGAAGATGCACATAAATAATATTTAGAATGTAAAAGGCCAAAGCATAATAGATGTTGACATAAAAAGACAAGAAGTAGGTTGTGGAGTGCACACTTGTAATCCCAACACAAAGAAGGCTGAAGCATGAGTTTGAGGCCAACCGGGGCAAGTCTAGGTCAGCCTGGGGCTACATAGCAAGAGCCTGTCTCAAAAAATATGGACAAAGGATTATCATGAACAATTTACAACAATTAAAATTTTAAGCAAAATGAATACATTTCTTAAGAAATATAACACCAAAATCATCTCAAGAGTACACAAAATTCTACTATAAATATTGTTAATTTTTTGTTTAGGTCCCTCTAATTAGAGTGGCTATTAAGATAAACAATTATTGGTCAAAATTCACAAAACAAGTATAACATATAAACAAATATACATTAAGTTAAAAATTAAATACTCAAATGATATTTTTTTAAAGTTGTAACATTTGTACTTCTGAAGTTATTAAAGCTTAAAACTGCACTAAGGGTTTTTGAATAAGTATATATTATACCAACATACAAACTCTAAAATATAATGTTATGATTATTTATTTATTTTGTGGTTCTGGGGGGCCTCTTACATACTTTGCAAGCACTCTACTACTGAGCTGCAACCCCCCAGCCCATTTTTCACTTTTTATTTTGAGACAGGGTCTCACTAAGTTATGCAGGCTGCCTCTGGTCTTGAATTTGCAATCCTGCCTCTACTTCCCAAGTCACTGGAATTACAGGTTTGCACCACTATGCCCGACTATGATTTTTACTTTTAAAAGTTCCACATCTCTTAAAGAAATTCAGAAAATAAAATAAAAAATACATAGTCTTTTATATTTGCCTACATGTTAACCATTTTCCATATCTTCATTCCTTCCATCCGGTTTCCTTTCCATTCAGAGCTAGAAGAACTTTAACATTTTTTGTAGTTCAAGATTGCTACCAACAAATTACCCATTGATTGTTTTGCAGTGCTGGGGATGGAACCCAGGGCATTGTACAGGCAAGCACTCAACCACTAGGTTCTGTGTCCTCTGAGTTTTTACTTAATGGTTTTACACCACACACTACCTTGGTCTGTAACAGACTGCACATATGATAGTGATCCCCTAAAATGATAATGGGACTGAAAAATTCTTACTGCTTAGTGATGCTCTAGCCTTCATCACATTACAATGCCACTTACCACTCATGTTTGTGGTGACAGTGTTATAAACAAACCTACTGTGCTGCCAGGCATAGGAAAGTACAGCACATACAATGACTCACAGTACATTATACTAGATACTAAATGACTATGTTACTGGTTTATGTGTTTACTTATTTACTCTGTATTTGGTGAACCACAGAACTACTTAATATTTCTCAGGTTTGAAATGTTCGTGCTACTCCCCCTTTGCCTGGACTGTCTTTCTTCTCCTCTTCACCCAGTTTTGTTCCTAATGTTCCCAGGGTTCCATTCAAATGCCACCTTTGTTATGAGGCCTGCCTTAATTATCCTGGACCTGGACAGAAACAAGCATACTTCCTTTTCTCCTTTCCCATGTACTGTTAAAACTTCTATTACAGCAAATATGACATGGCACAACACTTTTTAACCACCTATGTTCCCTATAAATACATATTGGGTTTTTTTCTGAGGTATAGTTTGTATCCTGGGAACTCAAGAACTTTTCTTGTCACAGAGTAACCACTGCAATGTTTGCTGATTAACAGGAAGCAAGCAAGCAAGCAAGCATACCTCTACTGGTTTCACCCAAGCCAAAGAACAAGGGATAGCCTGAGCTGGAAGTTTTGTGTAGCAGGACCTGCAGTGGAAAATAAAACATAAACACTAAATCATATGTTTAAACTGCATCTTGTGGACTCTAATCCATTTCTTGATTTATTATTCATACCATTTCAGACTATTTAATACATGAAATTTTAAATTAATACCTTGTACTTTAAGATATAAAGTTATAAAAATGGCAAGTCTTTCAAAGAATTATGCAATAAAAACACAGGTGGGAATAGTTCAATCTTCCTGAAATATAAATGCACCTATTAGCATGACCCCAAAGAATCATTTACTTAATAAGAGACTGAAATTTATTCTCATGGTCCATTCAAATACATAGTCAAGTGAAAGAAGACATCAGAGGTTAAAATCTGGTGTGGTCTTCTCCAGTTGAGAGTTGCAGACAATACAACTACTTTGCTTTGGGAAGAAGAGGAAGAATTCATTTTCGGTAGTCACAGGAAAAGCAGTTATTTCAGGGGTTGACAGCCACCCACCATCAGCTGGAGAAGGTGAATTTGGCAAATGGCATGAAGGTCACTCAAGGCAGAATAATTGCAACAATCTTTGAAGGCCTCTAAAGAGTTGGTTAATTCCAATGGTCTCTTACTAGCTTTCCCCTTCACTACTTTACTGCTCCCTTTACATCTGCAGACTTTGAAACCTTTCACTACCAACCTCATTAACCATAATTTCCAACTAGTAAGTGGTTTAGATTACTCTAGTCAATAAATACCTCCAAAATTTACTTGTCAAAACCAAAATAGGATTTCTTATACCCTTGCATTGGCTAGACTTTGCACCCAGACTAAGCAATGGGAAAGCCTCAAAATAATAATACACAAAACATGAAAGGTCAAGTTGGATGGGAAGACCCAATGGACCAAAGCCCTTCAATAAATAATTTTATAGTAACCAAATTCTTAGAGATACCAGAATAAGGGTTTAGGTATCTACTTAAAAATATGCTGAAAGACTTCTAAGACACCACAATGAGAGCAACTGAAACACTGGACAAAAAGTATCTAACTTAGAAGAAAAATTCAGCAAAGAAATCAAGATCATTAAGAAGAATCAAACAGAAATGCTGGAATTACAAAACGAAGTCAATCAACTTAATATTACAGTAGAATCTTCAGTATCCAGACTGGACCAAGACAAAAACAGGATTTCTCATATTGAAGAAAAAGTTGAAGATCTTATCTATTTAGATGCCAAGAAAAGAAAGATGAGGCAGCATGCTCAATACTTTCAAGAGGTCTTTGATAAAACAAAGAGATGCCCCCTACAAATTCAGGGGGTTCATGAAGGAGCTGAAGATAATACTGGAGGTTAGGAAATCTTTTCAATGAAATAGTAAGTGAAAACTTCCCAAAGCTAAGGGAAGAAAACCATCCAGAACTCCAAATAGAGTAAACCAAAACAGATCCTCTCCACATTAATAATTGGAATGCTAAATCTAAAGAGCAAAGAAGCTATTTTAAAAGCTACAAGAGAGAAACAGCAACTCATAAGGCAAATCCATCAGAATAAAAGCTGACCTCTCAAGAACTTTACAGGCAAGGAAAGCATGGTCAGACATCATTCAAGTGCTGAAAAAGAATGATTGCCAACTAAGATTACTTTACCTAGCCAATCTATCTTTTAAAATAGAGTTCAAGACATTCCATGATATTGACAAGTTTAAGTGATTCATGATCACCAAGCCAGCATTGCACAAGATCCTTAATGAAGTACCACATACAAGAGTAAATAAACAACCCCAAATGCAAGATCAAAGGAATGAATAATAGATATGAGGGGAACTCATGAATATAACAGGCTAAATATGAATCAAAAATAGAAAAGAACACCAAAATGTTGCAGAATAAGCCCCTCTCAATAATTACCCTAAATGTAAATAGTCTCAATTCACCATTCAAGAGGCACCGACTGACCAACTGGATTAAAAAACAAAAACTCTTGATTTTTGAGAGACTCACCTCATTCACAAAGACCATAAAAGTCTGAAAACTTAAAGGCTGGAAAACAATATACCACACACGTGGGAACAACAACAACAAAAAAATCACGAGTAGTGACACTAATTTCTGACAATTTAGACCTGAGTCCTAAATTAATCAGAAGAGACAAAGATGGCCACTACATATTAGTAAAAGGAATAGTCAACCAGGAACACACAATGATTCTTAATATTTATTCACCAAATTTACATGCACCTACCTTTAAGAAGGGGTTGGGGTTTAGCTCAGTTGGTAGAGCACCTGTTCTGCATTCTCTGAGGACCTGGGTTTGATCCTTAGCACCACAAAAATGGGACAAGGATGTGGCAATCCACTCCCGAAAACAACTCCAAAACAATCCATCACTGAAAACCCTATGAGGGTCATGATGAGTTGGATGAGACTCGATGGCACCTAACAACAAGATGCTTCATAGAACAAACTTTATTGGAGATAAAGGAACATACCAGGCCAGACACAAAAATTACGGGAGGTCTCAATACCTCACTTTAACCAAGATATAGGTCATCAAAGCAAAAAATCAACAGAGAAAGATGGATTTAAATAGCATGATAGACCAGCTGGACCCTACCAGTGTCTACAGAACTTTACATCTATCAGATGTGGAATACACATTCTTCGCAACACCACATGGAACTTTTTCTAAAATAGACCACATTTTAGTCCACAAAAACCCCTCCACAAATACAAAAAGAAGAAATCATCCCCTGTACCATATCAGCTCACAATGGAATGAAACTACAACTCATAAGAAAATTTCAGTAATATTACAAATTCATGGAGAATAAATAACACACTTCTGAATGATCAATGGATCACTGAAGAAATCAGAGAGGAAATTTAAAACTTCCTGCAATCAAATGAGGATGAAAACACATCCCACCAAAATTTATAGCATATAGGAAATGCAGTTACAAGACAGACACTCATAGCTGTGAGTGCCTTCATCAATAAGTTAAGGAAGGCCCAATAATTTAATGACACAACTTAAGACATTAGGAAGTCCAACTACAAGCCAACCCCAAAAGGAGTACACAGAAAAAAAATATCAAGATCAAAGCAGAATATAACAGTTAGAAACTAAAGGACAATACAAAGAATTAACAAAACCAAGAACTGGTTCCTTGATAGCTAGACTCACCAAAAGAAAGAGAGAAAAGGTCCAAATTTTAAAAATCAGATATGATGAAGGGGACATAACAGGGATACCAATGAAATCCAGATCATCAGAGACTACTTTGATAAACTGTTCTCCTCCAAAAATGAAAATCCAGAAGTAATGGGTAAACTCCTTAATACATATGAATTCAAAACTAAGACCAGAGGACACAGCAAATCAGACACACCCATTATATTCACCAAATTAGAGACAGTAATAAAAAACTTCCCAACAAAGAAAAATCCAGGTCCTGACAGCTTTACAGGTGAATTCTATCAAACCTTCAAAACAGAATTAAACTTCAAACTATTTCATAAAATAGAAAAGGAAAGGATACATCCAAACTCATTCTACAAAGTCAGTATCACCCTGATACCAAAACCGGTAAGAACTCTTCAAAGAAAGAGAACTCTAGACCAATTTTCCTGATAAACATTAATTTGAAAATTCTCCATAAAATTCTGGCAAAACCAAATTCAGCAACACATAAAGAAGATCACACGCCAAGATCAGGTAGGCTTCATTCCACAGATGCAAGGCTGGTTCAACATATGAAAATCAATTAATGTAATTCAACATACCAAGAGACTCGCAGACAGAAATCACATGATCATCTCAACTGATGCTGAGAAGGCCTTGGACAAAGTACAATATCCTTTCATCCTTTCATGATAAAAGCCTTGAAGAAATTGGGCATAGTAGGAACTTCCCTTAACATCATAAAAGCCAATTATGACAAACCTTCAGCCAATATCTAGGAAATCAAGACAACAATCCCATTCACAATAGTCCACCAAAATATTAAGTATTTAGGAATTAACCTAACAAAAGACCCTAAAATCCTCTACTAGGAAAACTTCAAAACATTTAAGAAAGAAATAGCAGAAGATACTAGAAGATAGCAAATGTTGTATTACTCTGTACCCCATCAACGTTTACCAACAGAGAAAAAGAAAAGAAAAGTTGTGGTATATATACACAATGGAATATTACTCAGCACTAAAAAAGAATAAAATTATGTCCTTTGCAGCAAAATGGAAGGAACTGGAGAATATCATCTTAAGCATACGAACCCAGGCCCAAAAAGAAATACGTATGTTCTCACTCATATGTGGGAGCTACATTTAACTTGAAGGGAAAAAAACTATACATATGTAGATATATGAACAATCGTACTTACCTAAAAGGGGAAAATATAAGCAGAATAGAAATATGCAAAGGAGACCAGTGGGTGGGACAGAAGTAGGGGAAGGAAGGAAGGAGAGGGGAAATAATGTAGAGGTATAAAGGAGGATAGGAAAATTTCAAAATATATGGTGCAACTATATGAATACATTGGAAAAAACAGACAAAAAGAAAAAAAAATCAATGAGAAATAACCTATGATTGCATGTGATTTTTACTACATATGAATGAAAATTCTGACTTTTTTCTTCTCTTTAGTTTATACAGTTCAGTAAAATATGTAAGTTTATAAATGTGTATCATATCGTTGAGAAAGCTGGACATTGTACAAGGGAGACAGGAGAAGAACTGATGCTTTAGAATTATGGTGCTGGAGACAAATATTGAACATACCATGGACTGCCAAAATATCCAACAGATCTGTCCAAGAAGAAATGCAACCAGAGTGTTCCTTAGAAACAGGGATAGCTAGACTGTATCTTACATATTTTAGACATGTAGTCTAGTCATGAGAGACCAATCCCTGGAGGAGGACATCATGTTTGGGAGAGTGGCATGTTGGGCCCCACATTCGGGGGCCAACTCTATGTGGGGCACGTGCCTCCCGGTCCGGCCTTGAGGTTTGGACGGGTGGTGCCGCCGCACACACAGATACTAAACACAATTCACTCGGGACCCTCAGGTGAGGGGCGCAGACTCCTGCGGCCCTCGGGACCCCGGCGGAGACGGGAGAAAGGAAAAGCCTCAGGCGCTTTTGCCTTCCAGCGGCAAACACCTGTGTTGGTCATCTCAGTGGTCACAAGGAGACAGCTGTTGCTTCCTCGGTGATCAGACGGAGAGTAGGTTCCTTTCCTTGTTGAGGATTGCAATGGGAGAGCATTATTTCCTCACCGAAGGTCTGGGGGAGAGCAGCGGGAGAGGCGCTTCCTCATCAGTGGTCTGGGCAGGAACAGGAGAGAAGGCGCAGAAAGGGTGCCAAAAAGGGCCTAAAAGGCTGTGCCAAAAAGGACGAGCTGCCGCAGCTCTTTATATAATTCGCCCACGGAATGGCCTGAGCCAATCAGCTTTCAGTCCAGTTATCCAATCAGGAAGGGTTTTGTACAAACGTGCAACCAAGTTACTTTCATTTTCCCTAGATTTCTAACTTACAAACCAGATATTCAAACGCCATTTTCCCAGTTTGGGAGTTTTTGCCAATTGCCTCCCAATTTTTCCCAACAGTGGCAGATCAGCAAAAAAAAGGGAAAACCCTCCACCAGATGGATTGACACAGTGTCGGCAACCGTGGGCTTAAACATAAATAAGATCATGTTCCTGGCACAGAATCAAGGAGTGTTTCGTTCTGTTGTACATGGAGTCGCTATGAGTCAGATCCAACTCAATGGCACCTAATAATAACAACAAGCTAAAGTGATTTAACAGGTACATAATGAATATAGCAAAAGACTTATTACTCTGTAACACACCAACATTTATAAATAAATTTAAAAGAAGTTATTATAATCTGTCAGTGAAATTAAGTGACCAGTTGCCAAGTCTGTTCTAAGAGTAAAGAAAGCCAGAAAGGCAGGAAGGATGGAAGAAAGTAAAACAAAAAGTAGAGAGACCTCAGCCCCACAGAGTTTTGACATTGTGATTCAAAATTTAATTTGTCTGTTCTTACCAAATTCAACTTACTTGAGAAATCTCAAAGAGGACTTTTCAACTGTTCCAATATTTCCAAAGTCTGGGTAGAATACTTCAACTTCCTTTTTCCCGAGGATTCGATGAATAATAACCCGATACCACCACTTATCCTCAGAAATCCTTACACAACAGAGATGTCCTGGTTGGATAAAATATTCTGGCATGATGTATCGATCAGAAACCAGCTGGTTAGAATAACAGCGCCTATGGAATTCCACAATACAGAAAAAGCCATAGGAGAAGAAAAAATAAAGATAATTTTTATTTATGTATCAAGAACAGGAAATTCTCAGCAAAAAGCAAAGAAAAAAATCTTAACTTTCTGATTTGCTAATGCTTACTAATGCCAAAGAATTTTTTTCTTATCCACATTCTTTCCCTTCATCAGCAAACTTCTTCCAAGATAAAGTATGAAAATTAGACACTCATTTTGTTACCTGACACTCATTTTGTTATATTATATTCTCTGAATAAAATGTAGTACATTTTCATCCTCCAGCATATCCTAAAGTGAACATTTTAAACAAATCAATAACCTATTAATTTCCAAGTCCAAGAGTCTCTCTTTTCAGTCTCCAAATACTTGATTTCTCTGTAACATTACCCTATCCCTTTTCAAACTCTTGCTTTCTTAGTTTCCAAGACATGATTTTCTCTTATTTCTTATCAATAATTATTCCTTAGTAGTCTCTGCATTGTCTTAAAATTTTAGGTTCCCTAAGATCTTATTTTTAGGAAGCGTAACATAAGAGCTTAGAAACCAGAAACCTGGATTCAAATGCTGATTTCACCATTTAGAAGGTCTGTGATTTTATCTTTCTGTGTTTCAGTTTCCTTGTAGAAGATGAGGATAACAACAGAAGCTTAGTGAAAATATGTGGAAATTTAGGACAGTGAATAAACATAGTGAAGACTCTTATTATTATTATTATTATTATTATTATTATTATTATTATTATTATTGATATATACCCACCACATCCTTTTGCACATCTCACGCCACCACAGATAAACTGACGATTCTCCCTCTCTCTAGAAGACTCTGCATCCTAAGCTTCAAAACTTGTATTTCCAACTTATGGCAGATGTGCTAGTTGTCCCATATTACCCATCCTCTTCTCTTTTCTCTCTTAGTAATAAGATAAATTTTAACTGCCTATATAGCTATTCAGAGTTCCCATGATCTACATGTGGCTATGTGAATACAAAATTCTACCTAACAAGATAGGAGAGAAAGCAAAGTGTACACACTTAAGATGGCAAATTATTGTTTATTTTACCACAATTTTTAAAAAGTGTGAAAATTTTAGAATGTGTCTTTCAAAGAAAAGGCATGGCTCACAACTTCTGCCTTTCTTTTCTCCTTCCACTGGCTGGGAGGAGGACCTGATAGATATGCAGTAAAGTAAGAAAAAAACCATGGACTCCTTTTGGAAATACAAAATAAATCATTCTTGTATGTGACACAAACATAAAAGCCAGACACTCTTGTTCATGAATAAATCTAAAGTGACGGAAAATGTCCACACTGTATTATTATTAAAAGGACACAAAAAGAATTTAGAGAGAGAGTTCTCAGAGAGTAGTCCTGGGGCCCTGATACCATTCAAAGTATTTTCATAATATTACTGAGATCTTATTTGTCCTTTGCACTATCTGGACCTCTACACCAATGGAGTAAAGGCAACAGTGGGTCCAATTCCAGGTCCTTTAGCTAAATCAAAGCAGTGACATCAAACTCATAGTCATTTTTTCTTTTTTTGAGACAGGGTCTCACTATGTAGCCCAGGCTGGCCTCAAATTTACTGTGTACCCCAAGCTGACTTTGAACTCACAATATTCCTGCCTTTGCCTCCCATGTGTTAGGGTTACAGATGTGCACTACCACACCCAGCTTCTAATCAGTCATTTATTTGTCATTGCCATGCATTAACTTTAAAACTACAAAAAAAGCAGCCAGTGTCACTAAGAATGTCCTTGATAAAGCAATCAATATTAAGTTTATTAAGTCTCAATCGCTAAGTGAACATTTTTTCAATATTATCTATGACAAAAATTGAAGTACACATAAAGCATTTCCCAAGTTATCTCACCTAAACTAGCCTTTGTAGGGGGCATGATGTTTACTTGGAAGATAAGAAGTCACTTCTTTAGCTGGGCGAGGTGGCACACTCCTATAATCCCAGCAACTCAGGAGGCGGAGGCAGGAGGATCGCAAGTTTGAGACCAGAGGCAGCCTGCATAACTTAGCGAGACCCTGTCTCAAAAAGTAAAAACATGGGCTGAGGGTGCAGCTCAGTGGTCCAGCACCCATAGAGCACGCAAGCGCGGGGCCCTGGGTTCAACTCCCAGTATCACAGAAGTCACTTCTTTCATGGAACACCAGTTTTCCTTGAAAGAATCACTAACAAACTATGCTAATTGAGCGTATTTGCACTGCAGTTGGCAATGGGTAACTGAAACCAGAGGAAACGAAAACCCAAAACTTAAGCCTGTCACTTCAAGAAAAAAGCTAACATCTTATGTTGTCAATGATAAAATTAAAACCATCTAGTAAAAGTCAGACTTTTAGAAATGCTGCATCTACCAACATGAGGTACAGCTTCCTAAGAGTTATTAATGATGATATCAGTGGTGCTATTTTAATATCACACTACAGAGTGCGATTTTTAAAATATTGTATCAACATTTGGAATATCTGCAGAATTCAGTGAAGTAACATTTTATAAATGACCAATACACGATGCTATAAAATTAAACTTGAGTAGCAGATTCATTCAGGGCTGGTTTCACTTGAGTCCATTCTTAGAGGGGGCCTATGTTTGCTGAAATGCTCTGCTATTGCTATCTTGAAATTCTTAATAATTTTTAAACAAGGAGCCCAATATTTTAATTTTGTACTGGGGCCTATAACTACATAGCTTGTCCTGGACCCACTCAAAGTACAAAAGGAGACTAATCAATTTTAACATAAGAGTAATATGAAAAATTCAAATTCTAAATTGTAATTAATCTTTAAGAAATTACCATTTGTCCTGTTTTGGCATATTATCAAAAAAATTTCACAATTTTCCAAAAAGGCTATCAAAATACTCCTTTGCCAACTACATGTATGTGCAAGACCAGATGTTTTCATATACTTCAACCAAAAACCATATGTAGTAGTTCCACCCTTATCCATGGTTCTCAACATGATTTTAGTCACTCATGGCCAACTGCTCTGCACACCTATTAAATGAAAAATTCCAGAAATAAGAAATTCATAAGTTTAAACTGCATGCTGTTCTGAGTAGCATGATAAAATCTTGCACCTACTTCTCCCTCCAGCCCAGGATGTGAATCATCCCTTTGTCCAGCACATATCCATGCTGTATACACTACTTGCCCCTTAGTCACTCAGTGGCCACATCAGTTACCAGACTAACTTTTATTATAGCATATTGTTATAATTGTTCTATTTTACCATCATTGTTGTTAATCTATCACTGTGTCTAATATATAAATTAAACTTTATCACAGTTATGTACATATATTTAAATTTTTTTGCAGTTTCTTTTCTCTTCTTTCTTTTTTTTTTTCAAGATTGGCTCTTGCTAAATATAGTCCAGGCTGGCCTTGAACTTGTGACCCTCCTGCCTCAGCATCTGGAGTGCTGGGACTACAAGCATGTGCTACCATGTCCAATTTGCAGTAAATTTCTATATGATAAATATTGAGAAACCAAAGTTTTGGGTATTTCATTTGCAAGAGTCCTGAGACAAAATGTTTGAAACCTGCTAATTAAGAAATATATGGAAAAAAACATATTGAAAACAACAGACTCCTACCGCATTTCAAGCATCATGTCTTCGAGTAATTCTGATGAATCTCGACTATAGATTCGGATGTAGAACTGACTGGGAGAGATGATATATTCCACAAAGACTCCTACAAGGGTACTGGTATCTAATGGTGGAAGTCTGCATAGTTTCTTTTCCTGTACAGCATCTGGTGGGATGTCATGGTTTGTCACTGCCAAGTTGAGCTGTGATTTGTTTGTTTCTGCTTGCTACCAGAAGAGGAAAAAAATAAAGAAAGAAATCAAAGCAACCATAATAAATGTTTGGATAGTATTTCAAACCCTATCACAACATTTCTCAAAGTATATTTCATGAATTGCCTTTATCAGAATCCCTGGGAAATTATAAAAATGCAGATTCTTGGACTCAAGATAGATTTACTGATTCAGAATTCTTGAGAATGGAGTTCACAATTATGCATTTTTAAGAATTCCTACAGTGATTCTTATATGAAGATATAAAAGTATTACCTTATGATATTAAGCAAGGAGTTAAGAAGTGTTATACAAATGTCATATACAAAATTGACAACATGATTCTCCAAATACTCAGGCTGAAGTAAGATGGATTCTCACCCTATCAATCCTACCAATAATCACAGGTAACTTTTTTTTTATTAGAAATTTTTAATGTACATCATAATGTGATTCATTTTGACATGCTTTTCATTGTGACAATTTTCATATATGCAATTTGATAAGCATTATTCATATAGGTTACCCCTTACCCCCCTCCTCTATGTTTCCCCCCTCCCCCCCTTCCCATCTAAGTTTCCCATCCAAGTCTTCTCTATCTTTTGCTATATAGTATTTTTCTATATGGCCTTGGGTTCCATTTCTGTTTAAGATAGAAACTTTTCCTGTAGTGGTCTTTGTTTCTATCTTGTAAGAACAATTACATGCGATTTCTAGTCCATTTATATTGACCTCATTCTTATCTTCCCTCCCCCCCTTTTAATGAATCACAGGTAACTTTAAGGACTGGATTAAATTTCAGACTAGTCTTCTAATCAAAAACAGAGTTTCATAAACACATTCATTCTAAAGCATACTATTTTCCTTTAGGCCTTCCATTGTCCTCCAGAAAATACAGCAGACTCTCAAACAAATTTTTTTTTCATTTCATGATAGAAGCCAGGTACAGTGAAGAAGAATACGCAACTAACTTTTTATTGTTGTTGTTGTTTCTAGGTGCTGTCAAGTCAGGTCTGACTCACAGTGACCCTCATAGGGTTTTCAGTGGCTGTTTTGGAATTGCTTTCAGGAGTGGACTGCCACATCCTTCTATTTTTGTGGTGCTGGGGATCAAACCAGGGTCCTCAGAAAGTATGGAGCAGTGCTCTACCAACTGAGCTAAACCCCAGCCCTAGTAACAACAAAATAAGCAATGGGAGATGAGAACATAAGAAGGGAGAATTATATGTGAAGGTGTTATGAAAGAAAAAAAAAAGAATCAAAGGACTAATTGAGGATGAGTGCAAAGGCAATCTGCAGCAGTTGCTGGGGCACAGAGCCAGAACAGAGCTTCTCTATTTCCCTCTCTAAAGCCCTGAGAATTTTCAACTCTCTATTTTCAAACATAGGGATAGAAAATCAGTGATTCCTTGGGAGAGAACTGTCAAATCTCAAAATCATTTCAAAAATTCAAAATGAGATTTGAAAGCCTCATACACACAAAAAAATTGAAAACTAGAAGCAAGCCTGCAACAAGGTGACCTTGGACCAAAGAACTAGTCTCTTCCACGAAATGCTATGTCTAAAAATATGATTTCTGTAAAGGAATTTTGGTTTAACAGAAACACTCATTTACTTTCTGTAGTATATGCAGTCTTTAAACCTTACCAGCTGTAAAGGCTTTACCATCACATTAGGCTTCTTACAAATCTGTTCTGGTTCTTTAGAGTTTTTCAAAGAGTCATCCCATGCAGGCTCGGTGACAGCAGCAGTAGACAGTGAATTGTTAGGAGGACTGGAGACCCAAGCTTTGGCTTCTATTTTCTTGTCTGGTTGAATGAAACACCAATTTCTGACTGATGAAACAGCTCCATCTGAAATGGCCAACAGAGTAACCTATTCATATTTCTTAGAAGAGTACCACTGATACTAAGCACCTTATTTTCCAGGCACTGGGGAGACAATGAGAAATTTTAACGTGTCCTCGCAGACGTCTCAGTGTGGAGAGATACAAAGGAAGTTCTAGATGAGAACAAATCCTAAATGTTTTTGTGCTGGGGCAAGAGGAGCTTGTGGTTTGGCAAGGCTTCTTAAACTTTGACAAATGGCTTTAATTTTCAATCATCCTGATTTTGATTAATTCCTTGTTCTAATTAAGCAGACCCCTACATGTCTGTCAGTTTGCTGCACTGTGGGGGCTTGCATGTTGCGATGAGGCTGAGAGCTCTGCCACTGTAACCTCGGACATGAGCAAGTTTACCCATGGTGGACAGGTTTTCAGCTGAGCTTCCAGACTAAGACAGACTCGGGAGTAGGACCTGGCGAGCCACTCCCGAAACAACTAGCCATTGAAAACCCTATGGATAGCAAAGAAACACCATCAGATACAGTGCCGGAAAATGAGGCCCCCAGGTTGGAAGGCACTCAAAAGACTACTGGGGAAGAGTTGCCTCTTCAAAGTAGAGTCTATCGTGATGACGGAAATGGAGTAAAACCCCAGGGTGCTCAACTTGATGATGTGGCACAACTCAAAATGACGAGAAACAACTGTAAACATCCATTAATAATTGGAACATGGAATGTACATAGTATGAATCTAGGAAAATTAGAAATTGTTAAAAGAGAAATGGAGCGCATAAACATTGACATTGTAGGCATCAGTGAGCTAAAATGGACTGGCATAGGCCATTTTGAGTCAGACAATCATATGGTCTACTATGCTGGGAATGATAAACTAAAGAGAAATGGGGTTGCATTCATCATCAAAAAAGACATTTCAAGATCTGTCATGGAATACAATGTTGTCAGTGATAGAATAATATCCATACGCCTACAAGGAAGGCCAGTTAATATGACTATTATTCAAATTTATGCACCCACCACTAAGGCCACAAATGAAGAAAGGTGAGACTTTTATCAGCTGCTGCAATCTGAAAGAGATCAAACATGCAATCAAGACATATTGATAATCACTGGTGACTGGAAGGCAAAGGTTGGAAACAAACAAGAAGGCCCAGTAGTTGGAAAATATGGTCTTGGTGATAGAAACGAAGCTGGAGATCGCATGATAGAATTTTGTCAGACCAATGACCTTTTTATTGCAAATACATTTTTTCAACATCATAAACGGAGACTATACACATGGACTTCACCAGATGGAACATACAGGAATCAAATTGACCACATATGTGGAAAGAGATGATAGAAAAGCTCTGTACAAAATGTCAAAACAAGACCAGGTACTGACTGTGGATCATACCATCAACTTCTCATATGCAAGTTCAAACTGAAGCTGAAGAAAATTAGAACAAGTATACGAGAGCCACGGTATGACCTTGAGTATATCCCACCTGAGTTCAGAGACCACCTCAAAAATAGGTTTAATGCATTAGACACAAATGACAGGAGACCAGAAGAGTTGTGGCATGACATAAAAGACATCATTCAAGAAGGAAGCAAAAAGTTCTTAAAAAGACAAGAAAAAAAGAAAAGACCAAATTACATGTCAAAAGAGACACTGGACCTTGCCCTTGAACATCAAGCAGTTAAAGCAAAAGGAAGACCTGAGGAAGTTAAGGAACTAAACAGAAGATTTCAGAAGGCAGCTCAAGAAGACAAAAACAAATATTATAATAACATGTGCAAGGAGCTGGAGGCAGAAAACCAAAAGGGAAGAACATGCTCCGTGTTTCTTAAGCTTAAGGAAGTGAAGAAAAAATTCAAGCCTCGAGTGGCAGTTGTGAAAGATTCTACAGGGAAAATATTAAATGATGCAGGAAACATCAAAAGAAGATGGGAAGAATACACAGAGTCATTATACAAGAAAGAAATGGTAGATGACCAACCATTCCAAGAGGTTGCATATGAAGAGGAACCAATGGTGTTGAAGGATGAAGTGGAAGCTGCCTTGAAAGAACTGGCGAAACACAAGGCTCCAGGAATTGATGGGATACCAATAGAGATGTTTCAACAAACAGATGCAGCACTGGAGATGTTAACATGTTTATGCCAACAGATTTGGAAAACAGCTACTTGGCCAACTGACTGGAAGATTTCCATATTTGTGCCTATTCCCAAAAAAGGGGATCCAACTGAATGTGCAAACTATTGGACAATATCATTAATATCACACACCAGCAAAATTCTACTAAAGATCATTCAGAAGCGACTGCAGCAGTATATAGACAGGGAATTACCAGAAAACCAAGCGGGATTCAGAAGAGGTTGGGGAACCAGGGACATCATTGCTGATGTCAGGTGGATATTAGCCGAAAGCAGAGAATATCAAAAAGATGTCTATCTATGTTTTATTGACTATGCAAAAGCACTTGATTGTGTGGGTCATAACAAATTATGGATAACACTTTGGAAAATGGGAATACCAGAACACCTAATTGTGCTCATGAGAAATCTGTACATGAACCAGGAGGCAGTTGTTCGAATAGAACAAGGAAACACTGCCTGGTTTAAAGTTGAGAAAGCTGTGCATCAGGGCTGTATACTTTCACCCTATCTCTTCAGTTTATA
>VMDO01021057.1:0-30522 GCA_007922755.1 Pedetes capensis
TATGGTTTGGCCTAGAGTGAAGGTTAGTGTTATGATTAGCGTTAGGGTTATGGTTAGGGTTAGGGTTTTCCCTAGGGTTAGGGTAAGGTTTAGGTTTAGGCTTTCAGCTAGGGTTATGTTTAGGGTAGTGTTTAGGATTTCAACTAGGTTTTGGGTTAGAGTTAGGGTTACAGATTTGCCTAGGGCAAGAGTGAGAGTTACGGTTAGTGTTTCACCCATGGTTAGGTTTAGGGTTAGGGTTATGTTAGCTCCTAGGTTTACAGTTTGGGTTAATTTTAGGGTTTTGCCTAGGGTTGGGGTTAGAATTAGGGCTAGGGTTTTGCCTCGGTTTAGGGTTAGAGTTAGGGTTAGGTTTTCACCTAGGATTAGTTTTAGGGTTAGCGTTAGGTTTTTGGCTAGGGTTAGGGTAGGTTTAGTGTTAGGTTTTAGCCTTACGTTAGGGTTAGGGTTAGGGTTAGGGTTAGGGTTTCCCATAGGGTTAGTGTTAGGGATAGGGTTATTGTTTTGCCTAGGCTTAGGGTAAGGTTTAGGGTTAGGGTTTCAGCTAAGGTTAGGGTTAGTGTAGGGTTTAGGTTTAGGGTTAGGTTGAGGCTTTCCCATAGGGTTAGTATTAGGGGTAGGGTTAGGGTTTTGCGTAAGTTTAGGGTTAGGGTTTCTCCTAGGGTTAGGGTTAGGATTAGAGCTGGTTTAGGCTTAGTGTTAGGGTTATGGTTACGCCTACGTTTAGCGTTAGGGTTCTTCCATGGATTAGGGTTATGTTTAGTGTTAGGGTTTTGGCTAGGGTTAGATTTGATTCAGCATTACTGCTAGGGTTAGGGATAGGTTTAGGGTTTTGACTACTCTTAGGTTTAGGGTAAGTGTTAGTTTTTCACCTAAGGTTAGGGTTAGGGTTAGGGTTAGGATAAGTTTTAGGGTTAGTGTTAGAGTTAGGGCTGTTTTTGTCTAGGGGTAGGCTTAGGTTTAGGGTTAGGATTTCACCTATGTTTAGGGAGAGGTTTAGTGCTAGGGTTTCTGCTTGGGTTAGGGTTATGTTAAGGCATTCAGGTAGGGTTACGTATAGGATTATGGTTAAGGTTTCTCCTAGTGTAAGTGGTACAGTTAGGGTTAGGGTTAGGTTTTGTGTATGGTTTCGCCTAGAGTGAAGATTAGGGTTATGCTTAGGGTTAGGTTTAGGTTTAGTGTTAGGGTTTTGCCTAGGGTTAGGTAAGGTTTAGGGTTAGGGTTTGAGCTAGGGTTAGGGTTAGGGTAGGGTTTAGGGTTTCATCTAGGTTTTGGGTTAGTGTTAGGGTTACAGTTTTGCCTAGGGCAAGAGAGAGAGTTACGGTTAGGGTTTCACCCAGGATTAGGGTTAGGGTTAGGGTTATGTTTTCTCCTAGGTTTACAGTTTGGCTTAATTTTAGTGTTTTGCCTAGGGTTAGGGTTAGAATTAGTGTTAGGGTTTTGCCTAGGTTTAGGTTTAGGGTTAGGGTTAGGGTTTTGCCTAGGTTTAGGGTTATATTTAGGGTTGGGATTACACCTAGGGTTAGTTTTAGGGTTAGGGTTAGGTTTTGGCTAGGGTTAGAGTAGGTTTAGGGTTACGTTTTAGCCTAAGGTTAGGGTTAACATTAGGGTTAGGGTTAGGGTTTCCCATAGGGTTAGTGTTACGGGTAGGGTTAGGGTTTTGCCGAGGTTTAGGGTTAGGGTTTCTCCTAGGGTTAGGGTTAGGATTTGTGCTAGGTTTAGGTTTAGTGTTAGGGTTATGGTTTTGCCTACGTTTAGTGTTAGGGTTCTTCGTAGGATTAGGGTTAGGTTTAGTGTTAGGGTTTTGGCTAGGGTTAGATTTGGTTCAGCATTACAGCTAGGGTTAGGCTTAGGTTTCGGGTTTTGCCTACTGTTAGATTTAGGGTTAGGGTGAGTTTTTCACCTAGGTTTAGGATTAGGGTTAGGGTTAGGGTATTTCTTAGGGTTAGTGTTAGGGGTAGGGCTATGTTTTTGGCTAGGGGTAGGCTTAGGTTTAGGGTTAGGATATCACCTAAGTTTAGGGAGAGTGTTAGTGCTAGGGATTCTGCTTGGGTTATGGTTATGTTAAGGCATTCAGCTAGGGCTACAGTTAGGATTATGTTTAGGGATTCTCCTAGTGGAAGTGGTGCAGTTAGTGTTAGGTTTAGATTTAGTGTATGGTTTCACCTAGAGTGAAGGTTTGTGTTAAACTTAGGGTTAGGGTTAATGTTAGGGTTAGGGATTTGCCTAGGGTTAGGGTAAGGTTTAGGTTTAGGGTTTCAGCTAGGGTTAGGGTTAGGGTAGGATTTAGGGTTTCAGCTAGGTTTTGGGTTATGGTTAGGGTTACAAATTTGCCTAGGGCAAGAGTGAGAGTTACGGTTAGGGTTTCACACAGGTTAGGGTTGGGGTTAGGGTTATGTTTTCTCCTAGGTTTACACTTTGGGTTAATTTTAGGGTTTTGCCTAGGGTTAGGGTAAGAATTAGTTTTAGGATTTTGCCTAGGTTTAGGGTTCGAGTTAGGGTTAGGTTTTCACCTAGGGTTTGTTTTAGGCTTAGGGTTAGGTTTTTGACTAGGGTTAGGGTAGGTTTAGGGTTAGGTTTTACCCTAATGTTAGGGTTAGGGTTAGGGTTTCCCATAGGGTTAGTGTTAGGGGTAGGGTTAGGGTTTTACCTAGGTTTAGGGTTCGGGTTTCTCCTAGGGTTAGGGTTAGGATTTGAGCTAGGTTTAAGTTTAGTGTTAGGATTATGTTTTCGCCTACTTTTAGTTTAGGTTTCTTCCTAGAATTACGTTTAGGTTTAATGTTAGGGTTTTGGCTAGGGTTAGATTTGGTTCAGCATTACAGCTAGGGTTAGGGTTAGGTTTAGGGTTTTGCCTACAGTTAGGGTTAGGGTTAGGGTTAGTTTTTCACCTAGGGTTAGGTTTAGGGTTAGGGTTAGGGTAAGTGTTCGGGTTAGTGTTAGGTTTAGGGTTTTGCCTAGGGTTGGGGTTAGAATTAGGCTTAGGGTTTTGCCTACGTTTAGGGTTAGAATTATGGTTAGGTTTTCACCTAGGGTTAGTTTTAGGGTTAGGGTTAGGATTTTGGCTAGGGTTAGGGTAGGTTTAGGGTTAGGTTTTAGCCTAAGGTTAGGGTTAGGTTTAGGGTTAGGGTTAGGCTTTCCCGTAGGGTTAGTGTTAAGGGTAGGGTTAGGATTTTGCCTAGGGTTATGGTTAGGGTTTCTCCTAGGGTTAGGGTTAGTATTTGAGCTAGGTTTAGGGTTAGTGATAGGGTTATGTTTTTGCCTACGTTTATGTTTAGGGTTCTTTCTAGGATTAGGTTTAGGTTTAGTGTTAGGATTTTGGCTAGGGTTATATTTGGTTCAGCATTACTGCTAGGGTTAGGGATAGGTTTAGGGTTTTGCCTACTCTTAGGGTTAGGGTAAGGGTTAGTTTTTCACCTAGGGTTAGGGTTAGGGTAAGTGTTAGGGTTAGGGCTATGTTTTTGGCTAGGTGTAGGCTTAGGTTTAGGGTTAGGATTTCAACTAAGTTATGGATAGGGTTAGTGCTAGGGTTTCTGCTTGGGTTAGGGTTTGGTTAAGGCATTCAGCTAGGGTTACGATTAGGATTATGGTTAGTGTTTCTCCTAGTGTAAGTGGTACAGTTAGGTTTAGGGTTAGGGTTAGTGTATGGTTTCGCCTAGAGTGAAGGTTAGGGTTATGCTTAGTGTTAGGGTAAGGGTTAGGTTTAGTGTTAGGGTTAGGGATTTGCCTAGGGTTTGGGTAAGGTTTAGGGTTAGGGTTTCATCTTGGTTAGGGTTAGGGTAGGTTTTAGGGTTTCAGCTAGGGTTTGGGTTAGGGTTAGGGTTACAGATTTGCCTAGGGCAAGAGTGAGAGTTACGCTTAAGTTTTCACCCAGGGTTAGGTTTAGGGATAGGTTATGTTTTCTCCTAGGTTTACAGTTTGGGTTAATTTTAGGGTTTTGCCTTGGGTTAGGGTTAGAATAAGGGTTAGGGTTTTGCCTAGGTTTAGGGTTTGAGATAGGGTTAGGTTTTCACCAGGGTTAGTTTTAGGTTTAGGGTGAGGTTTTTGTCTAGGGTTCAGGTAGTTTTATGGTTGGGATTTATCCTAAGCTTAGGGTTAGGTTTAAGGTTAGGGTTAGGGATTCCCATAGGGTTAGTGTTAGGATTAGAGTTAGTGTTTTCCCTAGGTTTAGGGATAGGGTTTCTCCTCGGGTTAGGGTTAGGATTTGAGCTAGTTTTAGGTTTAGTGTTAGGGTTATGTTTTCACCTATGTTATGGATAGGGTTCTTCAAAGGATTAGGGTTAGGTTTAGTGTTAGGGTTTTGGCTAGGGTTAGATTTGGTTCAGCATTACAGCTAGGGTTAGGGGTAGGTTTAGGGTTTTGCCTACTGTAAGGGTTACGGATAGGGTCAGTTTTTCACCTAGGGTTAGGGTTAGGGTTAGGGTTAGTGTAAGTGTTAGTGTTAGTGTTAGGGTTAGGGCTATGTTTTTGGCTACGGGTAGGCTTAGGTTTGGGGTTAGGATTTCACCTAAGTTTAGGGAGAGGGTTAGTGTTAGGGTTTCTGCTTGGGTTAGGGTTATGTTAAGGCATTCAGCTAGGGTTATGGTTAGGATTATGGTTAGGGTTTCTCCTAGTGTCAGTGGTACAGTTAGGGTTAGTGTTAGGTTTAGTGTATGGTTTCGCCTAGAGTGATGGTTAGGATTCTGCTGAGGGTTAGGGTTAGCGTTATGGTTAGGGTTTTGCCTAGGGTTAAGGTAAGATTTAAGGTTAGGGTTTCAGCTAGGGTTAGGGTTAGGGTAGGGTTTAGGGTTTCATCTAGGTTTTGGGTTAGGGTTAGGTTTACAGATTTGCCTAGGACAAGAGTGAGAGTTACGGTTAGTGTTTCACCCAGGGTTAGGGTTGGGGTTAGAGTTATGTTTTCTCCTAGGTTTACAGTTTAGGTTAATTTTAGAGTTTTGCCTAGGGTTGGGGTTAGAATTAGGGTTAGGGTTTTGCCTAGTTTTAGGGTTCGAGTTAGGGTTAGGTTTTCAACTAGGGTTAGTTTTAGTGTTAGGGTTAGGTTTTTGGCTAGGATTAGGGTCTGTTTAGGGTTAGGTTTTAGTCTAAGTATAGGGTTAGGGTTAGGGTTAGGGTTAGGGATTCCCATAGGGTTAGTGTTAGGCGTAGGTTTAGGAATTTGCCTAGGGTTAGATTAGGGTTTCTCCTAAGGTTAGGGTTAGGATTTGAGCTAGTTTTAGGGTTAGTGTTAGGTTTATGGTTTCACCTACGTTTAGCGTTAGGGTTTTTCCTAGGATTAGGGTTAGGTTTAGTGTTAGGGTTTTGGCTAGGGTTAGATTTGGTTCATCATTACAGCTAGGGTTAGGTTTAGGTTTAGGGTTTTCCCTAGGTTTAGAGTTAGAGTTAGGGTTAGGTTTTCGCCTAGGGTTAGTTTTAGGGTTAGGGTTAGGTTTTTGGCAGGGTTATGGTAGGTTTAGGGTTAACTTTTAGCCTAAGGTTAGGGTTAGGGTTAGGGTTTCCCATAGGGTTAGTGTTAGGGGTAGGGTTAGGGTTTTGCCTACGGTTAGGGTTAGGGTTTATCCTAGGGTTAGGGTTAGGGTAGGCTTTAGCTTTTCAGCTAGGTTTTGAGTTAGGGTTAGTGTTACAGATTTGCCTTAGGCAAGAGTGAGAGTTACGGTTAAGGATTCACACAGGTTTAGGTTTAGGGTTAGTGTTATGTTTTCTCCTAGGTTTACAGTTTGGGTTAATTTTAGGGTTTTGCCTAGGGGTAGGGTTAGAAATAGGCTTAGGGATTTGCCTAGGTTTAGGGTTCGAGTTAGGGTTACGTTTTAACCTAGTGTTAGTTTTAGAGTTAGGGTTAGGTTTTTGGCTAGGGTTTGGGTAGGTTTAAGGGTAGGTTTTTGCCTAAGGTTAGGGTTAGGGTTAGGGTTACGTTTTCACATAGGGTTAGTGTTAGGGGAGTGTTAGGGTTTTGTCTAGGGTTAGGGTTAGGGTTTCTCCTAGGTTTATGGTAAGGATTTGAGCTAGGTTTAGGCTTATTGTTAGGTTTATGGTTTCGCCTACGTTTAGGGTTAGGATTCTTCCTAGGATTAGGGTTAGGTTTACTGTTAGGGTTTTGGCTAGGGTTATATTTGGTTCAGCATTACAGCTAGAGTTAGGGTTAGGTTTAGGAATTTGCCTACTGTTAGTGTTAGGGTTAGGGTTAGTTTTTCACTTAGGGTTAGGGTTAGGGTTAGGGTTATGGTTAGGGTTAGGGCTGTGTTTTTGGCTACAGGTAGGCTTAGGTTTAGGTTTAGGATTTCACCTAAGTTTAGGGAGAGGGTTAGTGCTAGGGTTTCTGCTTGGGTTAGGGTTATGGTAAGGCATTCAGCTAGGGTTACGGTTAGGATTATGGTTAGGGTTTCTCCTAGTGTAAGTAGTACAGTTAGGGTTAGGCTTAGGTTTAGTGTATGGTTTCGCCTAGAGTGAAGGTTAGGGTTATGCTTAGGGTTCGGGTTAGGGTTAGGGTTAGGGTTTTGCCTAGGGTTAGGGTAAGATTTAGGTTTAGGGTTTCAGCTAGGGTTAGGGTTAGTGTATGGTTTAGTGTGTCAGCTAGGTTTTGGGGTAGGTTTAGGGTTACAGGTTTGCCTACGGCAAGCGTGAGAGTCACGGTTAGGGTTTCAGCCAGGGTTAGGGTTAGGTTTAGGGTTTTGTTTTCTCCTAGATTTACAGTGTGGGTTAATTTTAGGGTTTTCCCTAGGTTTAGGGTTAGAATTAGGGTTAGGGTTTTGCGTATGTTTAGGGTTAGAGTTAGGGTTAGGATTTCACCTAGGGTTAGTTTTTGGGTTAGGGATAGGATTTTGGTTAGGGTTAGAGTAGGTTTAGGGTTAGGTTTTAGCCTAAGGTTAGGGTTAGGTTTAGGGTTAGGGTTTCCCATAGGGTTAGTGTTAGGGATAGGGTTACTGTTTTGTCTACGGTTAGGTTTAGGGTTTCTCCTAGGGTTAGGGTTAGGATTTGAGCTAGGTTTAGGGTTAGTGTTAGGGTTATGGTTTTGCCTACATTTAGGTTTAGGGTTCTTCCTAGGATTAGGTTTAGGTCTAGTGTTAGGGTTTTGGCTAAAGTTAGATTTGGTTCAGCATTACAGCTAGGGTTAGTGTTAGGTTTAGGGTTTTGCCTACTGTTAGGTTTAGGGTTATGGTTTGTTTTTCACCTACGGTTAGGGTTAGGGATAGGGATAGGGTAAGTGTTAAGGTTAGTGTTAGGGTTAGGGCTATGTTTTTGACTACGGGAAGGCTTAGGTTTAGGGTTAGGATTTCACCTAAGTTAAGGGAGACGGTTAGTACTAGGTTTTCTGCTTGGGTTAGGTTTATGTTAAGGCATTCAGCTAGGGTTACGGTTAGGATTATGGTTAGTGTTTATCGTAGTGTAAGTAGTACAGTTAGGGTTAGGGTTAGGTTTAGTGTATGGTTTCGCCTATAGTGCATGTTAGCGTTATGCTTAGGGTTAGGGTTAGGGTTAGGTTTAGGGTTATGCCTACGTTTAGGGTAAGGTTTAGGGTTAGGCCTCAGCTAGGGTTAGGGTTAGGGTAGGATTGAGGGTTTCAGCTAGGTTTTGGGTTAGGGTTAGAGTTACAGATTTGCCTAGGGCAAGAGTGAGAGTTACGCTTAGGGTTTCACCCAGGGTTAGGGTTAGGGTTAGGGTTATGTTTTCTCCTAGGTTTACACTTTGTGTTAATTTTAGGGTTTTGCCTAGGGTTGGGGTTAGAATTAGGGTTAGGGTTTTGCCTACGTTTAGGGTTATAGTTAGGGTTAGGTTTTCACCTAGGGTTAGTTTTAGGGTTAGGGTTAGGTTTTTGGCTAGGGTTAGTGCAGGTTTAGGGTTAGGTTTTAGCCGAAGGTTAGGGTTAGGGTTAGGGTTAGGGTTTCCCATAGGGTTAGTGTTAATGGTACGGTTAGGGTTTTGCCTAGGTTTAGGGTCAGGGTTTCTCCTAGGGTTAGGGTTAGGATTTGAGCTAGGTTTAGGCTTAGTGTTAGGGTTATGGTTTCGCCTAAGTTTAGGGTTAGGGTTCTTCCTAGGATTAGGGTTAGGTTTATTGTTAGGGTTTTGGCTAGGGTTAGATTTGCTTCAGCATTACAGCTAGGGTTAGGTTAGGGTTAGGGTTTTGCCTACTGTTAGGGTTAGGGTTAGGGTTAGTTTTTCACCTAGGGTTAGGGTTAGGGTTATGGTTAGGGTAAGTGTTAGGTTTAGTGTTAGGTTTAGGGCTATGTTTTTGGCTAGGGGTAGGCTTAGGTTTAGGGTTAGGATTTCACCTAAGTTTAGGGAGAGGGTTAGTGCTAGGCTTTCTGCTTGGGTTAGGGTTATGTTAAGGCATTCAGGTAGGGTTACGGGTAGGATTATGGTTGGGTTTTCTCCTAGTGTAAGTGGTACAGTTTTGTTAGGGTTAGTTTTAGTGTATGGTTTCGCCTAGAGTGAAGCTTAGGGTCATGCTTAGTGTTAGGTTTAGGTTTAGGGTTAGGGTTTTGCCTAGGGTTAGGTAAGGTTTAGGTTTAGGGTTTGCGCTAGGTTTAGGGTTAGGGTAGAGTTTAGGTTTTCAGCTAGGTTTTGGGTTAGGGTTAGGGTTACAGATTTGCCTACGGCAAGAGTGAGAGTTACGGTTAGGGTTTCACCCAGGTTTAGGGTTAGGGTTAGGGTTATGTTTTCTCCTAGGTTTACAGTTTGGGTTAATTTTAGGGTTTTGCCTAGGGTTACGGTTAGAATTAGGGTTAGGGTTTTGCATAGGTTTAGGGTTCGAGATAGGGTTAGGTTTTCACCCAGTGTTACTTTTAGGCTTAGGTTTATATTTTTGGCTAGAGTTAGGGTAGGTTTAGGGTTATTTTTTAGCCTAAGATTAGGGTTAGAGTTAGGGTTAGGTTTTCCCATAGGGTTAATGTTAGGGGTAGTGTTAGGGTTTTGCCTAGGGTTAGGGTTAGTGTTTTTCCTAGGTTTAGGGTTAGGATTTGAGATAGGTTTAGTGTTAGTGTTAGGGTTCTGGTTTCGCCTACGTTTAGGGATAGGGTTCTTCCTAGGATTAGGGTTAGGTTTAGTGTTAAGGTTTTGGCTAGGGTTAGATTTGGTTCAGCATTACAGCTAGGGTTAGGTTTAGGTTTAGGGTTTTGCCTACTGTTAGGGTTAGGGTTAGGGTTAGTTTTTCACCTAGGGTTAGGTTTAGGGTTAGGGTTAGTGTAAGTGTTAAGGTTAGTGTTAGGTATAGGGCTATGATTTTGGCTAGGGGTAGGCTGAGTTTTAGGGTTCGGATTTCACCTAAGTTTAGGGAGAGTGTTAGGGCTAGGGTTTCTGCGTGTGTTAGGGTTATGTTAAGGCATTCAGCTAGGGTTACAGTTAGGATTATGGTTAGGGTTTCTGCTAGTGTAAGTGGTACATTTAGGGTTAGGGTTAGGTTTTGTGTATGGTTTCGCCTAGAGTGAAGGTTAGGCTTGTGCTTATTGTTCCGGTTAGGGTTAGGGTTAGGGTTTTGCCTAGGGTTAGGGTAAGGTTTAGTGTTAGGTTTTCAGCAAGGGTTATGGTTAGAGTAGGGTTTAGGGTTTCAGCTAGGTTTTGGGGTATAGTTAGGGTTACAGATTTGCCTAGGGCAAGAGTGAGTGTTAACGTTTGGGTTTCACCCAGGGTTAGGGTTAGGGTTAGGGTTATGTTTTCTCCTAGGTTTACAGTTTGGGTTAATTTTAGGGTTTTGCCTAGGGTTAGGTTAGAATTCGGTTTAGGGTTTTGCCTAGGTTTAGGTTTAGAGTTAGGTTTAGGTTTTCACCTCGGGTTAGTTTTAGGGTTAGGGTTAGATTTTGGCTAAGGTTACGGTAGGTTTAGGGTTAGGTTTTAGCCTAAGTTTAGGGTTACGTTTAGGATTAGGGTTAGGGATTCCCATAGGGTTAGTGTTAGGCGTAGGGTTAGGGTTTTGCCTAGGGTTAGGGTTAGGTTTACTCCTAGGGTTATGGTTAGGATTTGAGATAGTTTTAGGGTTAGTGTTAGGGTTATGGATTCACCTAAATTTAGGGTTAGGGTTCTTCCTAGGATTAGGGTTAGGTTTACTGTTAGGCTTTTGGCTAGGGTTAGATTTGGTTCAGCATTACAGCTAGGGTTAGGGTTAGGTTTAGGGTTTGCCTACTGTTAGGTTAGGGTTAGGGTTAGTTTTTCACCTAGGGTTAGGGTTAGGATTAAGTTCAGGGTAAGTGTTAGGGTAAGTTTTTGGGTTAGTGTTAGGGTTAGGGCTATGTTTTTGGCTAGGGGTAGGCTTAGGATTAGGGTTAGGATTTCACCTAAGTTTAGGGAGAGGGTTAGTGCTAGGGTTTCTGCTTGGGTTAGGGTTATGGTAAGGCATTCAGCTAGGGTTACGGTTAGGATTATGGTTAGGGTTTCTCCTAGTGTAAGTGGTACAGTTAGGGTTAGGGTTAGGTTTAGTGTATGTTTTCGCCTAGAGTGAAGGTTAGGGTTATGCTTAGGGTTCGGGTTAGGGTTAGGGTTAGGGTTTTGCCTAGGGCTAGGGTAAGATTTAGGGTTAGGGTTTCAGCTGGTTAGGGTTAGTGTATGGTTTAGTGTTTCAGCTAGGTTTTGGGGTAGGGTTAGGGTTACAGGTTTGCCTACGGCAAGAGTGAGAGTTACGGTTAGGGTTTCACCCAGGGTGAGGGTTAGGTTTAGGGTTATGTTTTCTCCTAGATTTACATTGTGGGTTAATTTTAGGGTTTTGCCTAGGTTTAGGGTTAGAATTAGGGTTAGGGTTTTGCGTAGGTTTAGGGTTAGAGTTAGGGTTAGGATTTCACCTAGGGTTAGTTTTTGGGTTAGGGATAGGATTTTGGTTAGGGTTAGGGTAGGTTTAGGGTTAGGTTTTAGCCTAAGGTTAGGGTTAGGGTTAGGGTTAGGGTTTCCCATAGGGTTAGTGTTAGGGATAGTGTTAGGGTTTTGTCTAGGGTTAGGTTTAGGGTTTCTCCTAGGGTTAGGTTTAGGATTTGAGCTAGGTTTAGGGTTAGTGTTAGGGTTATGGTTTTGCCTACATTTAGGTTTAGGGTTCTTCCTAGGATTAGGTTTAGGTCTAGTGTTAGGGTTTTGGCTAAGGTTAGATTTGGTTCAGCATTACAGCTAGGGTTAGTGTTAGGTTTAGGGTTTTGCCTACTGTTAGGGTTAGGGTTAGGGTTAGTTTTTCACCTAGGGTTAGGGTTAGGGTTAGGGTAAGTGTTAGGTTTTGTGGTAGGGTTAGGGCTATGTTTTTGACTAGGGGAAGGCTTAGGTTTAGGGTTAGGATTTCACATAAGTTAAGGGAGACGGTTAGTGGTAGGTTTTGTGCTTGGGTTAGGGTTATGTTAAGACATTCAGCTAGGGTTACGGTTAGGATTATGGTTAGTGTTTATCGTAGTGTAAGTAATACAGTTAGTGTTAGGGTTAGGTTTAGTGTATGGTTTCGCCTATAGTGCATGTTAGGGTTATGCTTAGGTTTAGGGTTAGAGTTAGGGTTAGGGTTTTGCCTACGGTTAGGGTAAGGTTTACTGTTAGGCTTTCAGCTAGGGTTAGGGTTAGGGTAGGATTGAGGGTTTCAGCTAGGATTTGTGTTAGGGTTAGGGTTACAGATTTGCCTAGGGCAAGAATCAGAGATACACTTAGGGATTCACCCAGGGTTAGGGTTAGTGTTAGGGTTATGTTTTCTCCTAGGTTTACAGTTTGAGTTAATTTTAGGGTTTTTCCTAGGGTTAGGGTTACAATTAGGGGTAGGGTTTTGCCTAGGTTTAGGGTTAGATTTAGGGTTAGGTTTTCACCTAGGGTTAGTTTTCGGGTTAGGGTTAGGTTTTTGGCTAGGGTTAGGGTAGGTTTAGTGTTAGGTTTAGCCTAAGGTTAGGGTTAGGGTTACCATTAGGGTTAGGGTTTCCCATAGGGTTAGTGTTAGTGGTAGGGTTAGGGTTTTGTCTATGGTTAGGGTTAGGGTTTCTCCTAGGATTAGGTTTAGGATTTGAGCTAGGTTTAGGGTTAGTGTTAGGGTTATGGTTTCGCCTACATTTAGGTTTAGGGTTCTTCCTAGGATTAGGTTAGGTCTAGTGTTAGGGTTTTGGCTAAGGTTAGATAGGGTTAGGGTTAGGGTTAGGATTTCACCTAAGTTTAGGGAGAGGGTTAGTGCTAGGGTTTCTGCTTGAGTTAGGGTAATATTAAGGCATTCATCTGGGGTTACGGTTAGGATTATGGTTAGGGTTTCTCCTAGTGTAAGTGGTAGAGTTAGGGTTAGGGTTAGGTTTAGTGTATGGTTTCGCCTAGAGTGAAGGTTAGGGTTATGCTTAGGGTTAGGGTTAGGGTTAGGGTTAGGGTTTTGCCTAGGTTAGGGTAAGATTTAGGGTTAGGGTTTCAGCTAGGGTTAGGGTTAGTGTAGGGTTTAGGGTTTCAGCTAGGGTTTGTGTTAGGGTTAGGTTTACAAATTGGCCTACAGCAAGAGTGAGAGTTACCGTTAGGGTTTCACCCAGGGTTAGGGTTAGGGATAGTGTTATGTTTTCTCCTTGGTTTACAGTTTGGGTTAATTTTAGGGTTTTGCCTATGGTTAGGGTTAGAATTTGGCTTAGAGTTTTGCCTAGGGTTAGGGTTAGAGTTAGGTTTAGGTTTTCACCTAGGGTTAGTTTTAGGGTTAGGGTTAGGTTTTTGGCTAGGGTTAGGGTAGTTTTAGGGTTAGGTTTTAGCCTAAGGTTAGGGTTAGGGTTAGGGTTAGCGTTTCCCATAGTGTTAGTGTTAGGGGTAGGGTTAGGGATTTGCCTAGGGTTAGGGTTAGGGTTTCTTCTAGGGTTAGGGTTAGGATTTGAGCTAGGTTTAGGGTTAGTGTTAGGGTTAGGGTTTCGCCTACGTTTAGGGTTAGGGTATTTCCTAGGATTAGGGTTAGGTTTAGTTTTAAGGTTTTGGCTAGGGTTAGATTTGGTTCAGCATTACAGCTAGGGTTAGGGTTAGGTTAAGGGTTTTGTCTTCTGTTAGGGTTAGGGTTACGTTTAGTTTTTCACCTAGGGTTAGGGTTATGGTTAGGGTTAGGGTAAGTGTTAGGTTTAGTGTTAGGGTTAGGTCTATGTATTTGGCTAGGGGTAGGCTTAGGTTTAAGGTTAGGATTTCACCTAAGTTTAAAGAGAGGGTTAGTGTTAGGTTTCTGCTTGGCTTACGGTTATGTTAAGGCATTCTCTAGGGTTACGGTTAGGATTATGGTTAGGGTTTCTCCTAGTGTAAGTGGTACAGTTAGGGTTAGGGTTAGATTTAGTGTATGGTTTCGCCTTGAGTGAAGTTTAGGGTTATGCTTAGGGTTAGGGATCAGGTTACGGTTCGGGTTTTCCCTAGGGTTAGGGTACCGTTTAGGGTTAGGGTTTCAGCTAGGGTTAGGGTTAGGGTAGGTTTTAGGGTTTCAGCTAGGTTTAGGGTTAGTGTTAGGTTTACAGATATGCCTAGGGCAAGAATGAGAGTTAAGGTTAAGGTTTCACCCACGGTTAGGGTGAGGGTTAGGGTTATGTTTTCTCCTAGGTTTACAGTTTGAGATAATTTTAGGGTTTTGCCTTGGGTTAGGGTTAGAGTTAGGGTTAGGGTTTTGCTAGGTTTAGGGTTCGAGATAGGATTAGGTTTTCACCTAGGGTAAGTTTTAACGTTAGGGTTATGTTTCTGGGTAGGGTTGGGGTAGTTTTAGGGATATGTTTTAGCCTAACGTTAGGGTTAGGTTTAGGGTTAGGGTTAGGGTTTCCCATAGGGTTAATGTTAGGTTTAGGGTTAGGGTTTTGCCTAGGGTTAGGGTTAGGGTTTCTCCTAGGGTTAGGGTTAGGGTAGGGTTTAGGGTTTCAGCTAGGTTTTGGGTTAGGGTTAGGGTTACAGATTTTCCTAGGGAAAGATTGAGAGGTACGGTTAGGGTTTCACCCAGGGTTAGTGTTAGGGTTCGAGTTATGTTTTCTCCTAGGTTTTCAGTTTGGTTTAATTTTAGGGTTTTGCCTGGGGTTAAGGTTAGAATTATGTGTCGGGTTTTGCCCAAGTTTAGGGATAGAGTTAGGGTTAGGTTTTCACCTAGGGTTACTTTTAGGGTTAGGGTTAGGTTTTTGGCTAGGGTTAGGGTAGGTTTCGGGTTAGGTTTTAGCCTAAGATTAGGGATAGGGTTAGGGTTAGGGTTTCCCATAGGGTTAGTGTTAGGGTTAGGGTTAGGGTTTTGCCTAGGGTTAGGGTTAGGGTTTCTCGTAGGGTTAGGGTTTGGATTTGAGCTAGCTTTAGGGTTAGTGTTAGGGTTATGGTTTCGCCTACGTTTAGGGTTAGGTTTCTTCCTAGGATCAGGGTTAGGTTTACTGTTAGGGTTTTGGCTAGGGTTAGATTTGGTTCAGCATTACAGCTAGGGTTAGGGTTAGGTTTAGGGTTTGCCTAATGTTATGGTTAGTGTTAGGGTTAGTTTTTCACGTAGGTGTAGGTTTAGGGTTAGGGTTAGGGTTATGTTTCATCCTAGGTTCACAGTTTGGGGTAATTTTAGGGTTTTGCCTAGGGTTAGGTTTAGAATTAGGGTTTGGGTTTTGCCTAGGGTTAGGGTTAGTGTTAGGTTTAGGTTTTCACCGAGGGTTAATTTTAGGGTTAGGTTTAGGTTTTTGACTAGGTTTAGGGTAAGTTTAGGGTTAGGTTTTAGCCTAAGTTTAGGGTTAGGTTTAGGGTTAGGGTTAGGGTTTCCCATAGGGTTAGTGTTAGGGGTAGGGTTAGGGTTTTGATTAGGGTTAGGGTTAGGGTTTCTCCTAGGGATAGGGTTAGGATTTGTGTTAGGTTTAGGGTTAGTGTTAGGGTTATGTTTTCGACTACGTTTAGGGTTAAGTTTCTTCCTAGGATTAGAGTTAGCTTCAGTGTTAGGGTTTTGGCTAGGGTTAGATTTGGTTCACCATTATAGCTAGGGTTAGGGTTAGGGTTACGGTTAGGGTAAGTGTTAGGGTTAGTGTTAGGTTTAGGGCTATGATTTTGGCTAGGGGTAGGCGTAGGTTTAGGGTTAGGATTTCACCTAAGTTTTGGGAGAGTGTTAGTGCTAGGGTTTCTGCTTTCGTTAGGCTTATGTTAAGGCATTCAGCTATGGTTACGGTTAGGATTATGGTTAGGGTTTCTCCTAGTGTAAGTGGTACAGTTAGGGTTAGGTTTAGGTTTAGTGCATGGTTTCGCCTGGATTGAACGTTAGGGTTATGCTTAGCGTTAGGGTTAGGTTTAGGGTTAGGTTTTGCCTAGGGTTAGGGTAAGGTTTATGGTTATGGTTTCAGCTAGGGTTAGGGTTAGGGTAGGGTTTAGTGTTTCATCTAGGTTTTGGGTTAGTGTTAATGTTACAGATGATCCTAGGGCAAGAGTGAGAGTTACGGTTAGGTTTCACCCCGGGTTAGGGTTAGGGTTAGGTTTATGTTTTCTCATAGGTTTACAGTTTGGGTTAATTTTTGGGTTTGCCTAGGGATAGGGTTAGAATTAGGGTTAGGATTTTGCCTAGGTTTGGGTGCGAGTTGGGGTTAGGTTTTCACCTAGGGTTAGGGTTAGGGTTAGGTTTAGGTTTTTGGCTAGAGTTAGGGTAGGTTTAGTTTTAGGTTTTAGCCTAAGGTTAGGGTTAGGGTTAGGGTTAGGGTATCCCATAGGTTTAGTGTTAGGGGTAGGGTTAGGTTTTTGCCTAGGTATAGGGTTAGGCTTTCTCCTAGGGTTAGGGATAGGATTTGAGCTACGTTTAGGGTTAGTGTTAGGGTTATGGTTTCACCTACATTTAGGGATAGGGTTCTTCCTAGGATTAGTGTTAGGTTTAGTGTTAGGGTTTTGGCTAGGGTTAGATTTGGTTCAGCATTAAAGCTAAGGTTAGGGTTAGGTTTAGGGTTTTGCCTACTGTTAGGCTAAGGGTTAGTGTTAGTTTTTCACCTAGGGTTAGGGTTAGATTTAGGGTTAGGGTAAGTGTTAGGGTTAGTGTTCGTTTTAGGGCTATGATTTTTTCTAGGTGTAGGCTTAGGTTTAGGGTTAGGATTTCACTTAAGTTTAGGGAGACGATTAGTGCTAGGGTTTCTGCTTGGGTTAGGGTTATGTTAAGGCATTCAGCTAGGGTTACGGTTAGGATTATGGTTAGGGTTTCTCCTAGTGTAAGTGGTACAGTTAGGGTTAGGGTTATGTTTAGTGTATGGTTCGCCTAGAGTGAAGGTTAGGGTTATGCTTAGGGTTAGGGTTCGTGTTAGGGTTAGGGTTAGGGATTTGCCTAGGGTTAGGGTATGGTTTACGGTTAGGGTTTCAGCTAGGGTTAGGGTTAGTGTAGGGATTAGTGTTTCAGCTAGGTTTTGGGTTAGGGTTAGGTTTACAGATTTGCCTAGGGAAAGAGTGAGAGTTAAGGTTAGGGTTTCACACAGGGTTAGGGTTAGGGTTAGGTTATATTATCTCCTATATATACAGGTTGCGTTAATTTTAGGGTTTTGCCTTGGGTTAGGGTTAGAAATAGGGTTAGTGTTTTGCCTAGGTTTAGGTTTCGAGATAGGGTTAGGTTTTCACCTAGGGTTAGTTTTAGGGTTAGTGTTAGGTTTTTGGCTAGGGTTAGGGTAGGTTTAGGGTTAGGTTTTAGCCTAAGGTTAGGGTTAGGGTTAGGGTTACGTTTTCCCATAGGGTTAGTGTTATGGGTAGGGTTAGGGTTTTGCCTAGGGTTAGGGTTAGTGTTTCTCCTAGGTTTAGGGTTAGGATTTGAGCTAGGTTTAGTGTTAGTGTTAGGGTTATGGTTTCGCCTACGTTTAGGGTTAGGGTTCTTCCTAGGATTAGGGTTAGGTTTAGTGTTAGGGTTTTGGCTAGGGTTAGATTTGGTTCATCATTACAGCTAGGGTTAGGGTTAGGTTTAGGGTTTTGCCTACTGTTAGGGTTAGGGTTAGGGTTAGTTTTTCACCTAGGGTTAGGGTTAGGGTTAAGGTTAGGGTAAGTGTTAGGGTTAGTGTTAGGGTTAGGGCTATGTTTTTGTCTAGGGGTAGGCTTAGGGTTAGGGTTAGGATTTCACCTAAGTTTAGGGAGAGGTTTAGTGCTATGGTTTTTGCTTGGGTTAGGGTTATGTTAAGGCATTCCGCTAGGGTTATGGTTAGGATTATGGTTAGGGTTTCTCCTAGTGTAAGTGGTACAGTTAGGGTTAGGGTTAGGTTTAGTGTATGGTTTCTCCTAGAGTGAAGTTTAGGGTTATGATTAGGGTTAGGTTTAGGGTTAGGGTTATGGTTAGGGAATTTCCTAGGGTTAGGGTAAGTTTTAGTGTTAGTTTTTCAGCTAGGGTTAATGTTAGGGTAGGGTTTAGGGTTTCAGCTAGGTTTTGGGTTAGGGTTAGGGTTACAGATTTTCCTAGGGCAAGAGTGAGTGTTACGGTTAGGTTTACACCCAGGGTTAGGTTTAGGGTTAGGGTTATGTTTTCTCCTAGGTTTACAGTTTGGGTTAATTTTAGGGTTTTGCCTAGGTTTAGGGTTAGAGTTAGGTTTAGCTTTTCACCTAGGGTTAGTTTTATGGTTAGGGTTAGGTTTTTGGCTCGGGTTAGCGTAGGTTTAGTGTTAGGTTTTATCCTAAGGTTAGGGTTAGGGTTAGGGTTTGTGTTAGAGTTTCTCATAGGGTTAGTGTTAGGGGTAGGGTTAGGGTTTTGCCTAGGGTTAGGGTTGGGTTTCTCCTAGGGTTAGCGTTAGGATTTGAGCTAGGTTTAGGTTTAGTGTTAGGGTTATGGTTTCGACTACATTCAGGGTTAGGTTTCTTCCTAGGAATAGGGTTAGGTTTAGTGTTGGGGTTTTGGCTAGGGTTAGATTTGGTTCAGCATTACAGCTAGGTTTAGGGTTAGGTTTAGGGTTTTGCCTTCAGTTAGGTTTAGGGTTAGGGTTAGTTTTTCACCTAGGGTTAGGGTTAGGGTTAATTTTAGGGTAAGAGTTATTGTTAGTGTTAGGCTTCGGGCTATGTTTTTGGCTAGGGATAGGCTTAGGTTTAGTGTTAGGATTTCACGTAAGTTTAGGGAGAGGGTTAGTGCTAGGGTTTCTGCTTGGGTTAGGGTTATGTTACGGCATTCAGCTAGGGTTACGGTTAGGATTATGGTTAGGGTTTCTCCTAGTGTAAGAGGTAGAGTTAGGCTTAGGGTTAGGTTTAGTGTATGCTTTCGCCTATAGTGAAGGTTAAGGATATGCTTAGGGTTAGGGTTAGGCTTAGGGTTAGGATTAGGGTTTTGCTTTGGGTTAGGGTAAGGTTGACTGTTAGGGTTTCAGCTAGGGTTAGGGTTAGGTTAGGTTTTAGGGTTTCAGCTAGGTTTTGGGTTAGGGTTAGGTTTACAGATTTGCCTAGGGAAAGAGGTAGAGTTACGGTTAGTCTTTCACCCAGGGTAAGGTTTAGGGTTAGGTTAATGTTTTCTCCTAGGTTTACAGTTTGGGTTAATTTTAGGGTTTTGCCTAGGGTTAGGGTAAGAATTAGGTTTAGGGTTTTGCCTAGGTTTAGGTTTAGGGTTAGGGTTAGATTTTCACCTAGGGTTAGTTTTAGGGTTAGGGTTAGGTTTTTGGCTAGGGTTAGGGTTGGTTTAGGGTTCGGTTTTAGCCTAAGGTTAGGGTTAGGTTTAGGGTTAGCGTTTCCCATAGGGTTAGTGTTAGGGGTAGGGTTAGGTTTTTGCCTAGGGTTAGGGTTAGGGGTAGGGTTAGGGTTAGGGTTTGAGGTAGGTTTAGGGTTAGTGTTAGGGTTAGTGTTTCGCCTACGTTTAGGTTTAGGTTTAGGGTTAGGGTTAGGTTTAGGGTTAGTTTTAGGGTTTTGGCTAGGGTTAGACTTGGTTCAGCATTACAGATAGGGTTAGGGTTAGGTTTAGGGTTTTGCCTACTGTTAGGGTAAGGGTAGGTTTAGTTTTTCACCTAGGGTTAGGGTTAGGGTTAGGGTTAGGTTAAGTGTTAGGGTTAGTGTTAGGGTTAGGGCTATGTTTTTGGCTAGCGTTAGGCTTAGGATTAGGGTTAGGATTTCACCTAAGTTTAGGGAGAGAGTAAGTGGTAGGGTTTCTGCTTGGGTTAGCGTTATGTTAAGGCATTCAGCTAGGGTTACAGTGAGGATTATGGTTAGGGTTTCTCCTAGTGTAAGTGTTACAATTAGGGTTAGGTTTAGGTTTAGTGTATGTTTTCGCCTAGAGTGAAGGTTAGGGTTAAGCTTTGGGTTAGGGTTAGGGTTAGGGTTAGGGTTAGGGTTTTGCCTAGGGTTAGGTTAAGGTTTAGGGTTAGGGTTTCAGCTAGGGTTAGGGTTAGGGATGGTTTGAGTGTTTCAGCTAAATTTTCTTGATAGGGTTTGGGTTACAGTTTTGCATAGGGCAAGAGTGAGAGTTACAGTTAAGGTTTCACCCTTGGGTAGGTTTAGGGTTAGTGTTATGTTTTCTCCTAGGTTTACAGTTTGGGTTAATTTTAGGGTTTTGCCTAGGGTTAGAGTTAGAATTAGATTTAGGGTTTTGCCTAGAATTAATGTTAGGTTTTCACCTAGGGTAGTTTTAGGGTTAGGGTTAGGTTTTTGGCTAGGGTTAGGGTAGGTTTACGGTTAGGTTTTAGCCTAAGGTTAGGGTTAGGTTTAGGGGTTTTGTTAGGGTTTCGCATATGGTTAGTGTTAGGGGTAGGGTTAGGGTTTTGCCTAGGGTTAGGGTTAGGGTTTCTCCTAGGGTTAGGGTTAGGATTTGAGCTAAGTTTAGGGTTAGTTTTAGGGTTATGGTTTCGCCTACGTTTACGGTTAGGGTTGTTCCTAGGATTAGGGTAAGTTTAAGTTTTAGGGTTTTGTCTAGGGTTAGATTTGTTTCAGCATTACAGCTAGGTTTAGTGTTTTGCCTACTGTTAGGTTTAGGGTTACGTTTAGTTTTTCACCTAGGGTTAGGGTTAGGAATAGTGTTAGGGTAAGTGTTAGGGTTAGTGTTAGGGTTAGGCATATGTTTTGGTTAGGGGTAATCTTAGGTTTTGGGTTAGGATTTCACCTAAATTTAGGGAGAGGATCATTGCTAGGGTTTCTCCTTGGGTTACCGTTTTGTTAAGGCATTCAGCTAAGTTTACGGTTAGGATTATGGTTAGGGTTGCTCCTAGTGTAAGTGGTACAGTTAGGGTTAGGGTTAGGTTTAGTGTATGTTTTCGCCTAGCGTGAAGGTTAGGTTTATGCTTAGGGTTAGGGTTAGGGTTAGGGTTTTGCCTAGGGTCAGGGTAAGTTTTAGGTTTCGGGTTTCAGCTAGGGTTAGGGTTAGGATAGGTTTTATGATTTCAGCTGGGTTTTGGGTTAGGGTTAGAGTTACAGTTTTGCCTAGGGCAAGAGTGAGAGTTACGGTTAGGGTTTCACCCAGGGTTAGGTTTAGGGTTAGGGTTATGTTTTCTCCTAGGTTTACAGTTTGGGATAATTTTAGGGTGTTGCCTAGGTTAGGGTTAGGATTAGGGTTAGGGTTTTGCCTAAGTTTAGGGTTGGAGTTAGGGTTAGGTTTTCACCTAGGGGTAGTTTTAGGGTTAGGTTTAGGATTTTGACTAGGTTTAGGCTAGTTTAGGGTTCGGTTTTATCCTAAGGGTAGGGTTAGGGTTAGGGTTAGGGTTTCCCATAGGGTTAGTGTTAGTGGTAGGGTTAGGGTTTTGCCTAGGGTTAGGGTTAGGGTTTCTCCTAGTGTTAGGGTTAGGATTTGAAATAGGTTTAGGGTTTGATTTAGGGTTAAGGTTTCGCCTACGTTTAAGGTTAGGGTTTTTCCTAGGAATAGGGTTAAGTTTCGTGTTAGGGTTTTGCCTAGGGTTAGATTTGGTTCAGCATTACAGCTAGGGTTAGTGTTAGGTTTAGGGTTTTGCCTAGTGTTAGGCTTAGGGTTAGGGTTAATTTTTCCCTTAGGGTTAGGTTTAGGGTTAGGGTTTCTCCTAGTGTAAGGGTACAGTTAAGGTGAGGGTTTGTTTTAGTGTATGGTTCGCCTAGATTGAAGGTTAGGGTTATGCTTAGGGTTAGGGTTAGGGTTAGGGTTTTGCCTAGGGTTAGGGTATGGTTTAGTGTTAGGGTTTCAGCTACAGTTAGGTTTAGGGTATGGTTTAGTGTTTCAGCTAGTTTTGGGGTTAGGGTTAGGGTTACAGATTTGCCTAGGGCAAGAGTGAGGTTTACTGTTAGGGTTTCACGCAGGGTTAGGGTTAGGGTTAGGGTTATTTTTTCTCCTAGGTTTACAGTTTGGGTTAATTTGATGGTTTTTCCTAGGGTTAGGGTTAGAATTAGGGTTAGGGTTTTGCCTAGGTTCAGGGTTATAGTTAGGTGTAGGTTTTCACCTAGGGTTAGTTTTAGGGTTAGGGTTAGGTTTTTGACTAGGGTAAGGGTAGGTTTAGGGTTCGGTTTTGGCCTAAGATTAGGGTTAGGGTTAGGGTTAGGGTTTCCCATAGGGTTAGTGTTAGGGGCAGTGTTAGGATTTTGCCTAGGGTTAGGGTCAGGGTTACTCCTAGGGTAAAGGTTAGGATTTGAGCTAGGTTTCGGGTTAGTGTTAGGGTTATGGTTTCGCCTACGTTTAGGTTTAGGGTTCTTCCTAGGATTAGGGTCAGGTTTATTAGGGTTTTGGCTAGGGTTAGATTTGGTTCAGCATTACAGCTAGAGTTAGGGTTAGGTTTAGGGTTTTGCCTACTGTTAGGGCTAGGGTTAGGATTAGTTTTTCACCTAGGGTTAGGGTTAGGTTTAGGGTTAGGGTAAGTGTTAGGGTTAGTGTTATGGTTAGGGCTGTGTTTTTGGCTAGGGATAGGCTTAGGTTTAGGGTTAGGATTTCACCTAAGTTTAGGGAGAGGGTTAGTGCTAGGGTTTCTGCTTGGGTTAGGGTTATGGTAAGGCATTCAGCTAGTGTTACGGTTAGGATTATGGTTAGGGTTTCTCCTAGTGTAAGTGGTACAGTTAGGGTTAGGGTTAGGTTTAGTGTATGGTTTCGCCTAGAGTGATGGTTAGGGTTATGCTTAGGTTTAGGTTTAGGGTTAGGGTTACGGTTTTGCCTAGGGTTAGGGTAAGGTTTAGGGGTAGGGTTTCAGCTAGGGTTAGGGTTATATTAGAGTGGAGGGTTTCAGCTAGGTTTTGGGTTATGGTTAAGTTTACATATTGGCCTAGGGCAAGAGTGAGAGTTACGGTTAGGGTTTCACCCAGGGTTAGGGTTAGGGTTAGGGTTAGGGTTAGGTTTTCACTTAGGATTAAAGTTTGGGTTAATTTTAGGGTTTTGCCTAGGGTTAGGATTAGAATTAGGGTTAGGGTTTTGCCTAGGTTTAGGGTTAGAGTTAGGGTTAGGTTAGGGTTAGGGTTAGGGTTAGGGTTAGGATTTTGCCTAGTGTTAGGGTAAGGTTTAGTGTTAGGGTTTGAGCTAGGGTAACGGTTAGGGTAGCGTTGAGGGTTTCAGCTAGGTTTTTTGTTAGGGTTAGTGTTACAGATTTGCCTAGGACAAGAGTGAGAGTTACGGTTAAGGTTTCACCCAGGGATAGAGTTAGGGTTACGGTTATGTTTTCTCCTAGGTTTACAGTTTGGGTTAATTTTAGGGTTTTGCCTCGAGTTAGGGTTAGAATTAGGGTTAGGGTTTTGCCTTGCTTCAGGGTTAGAGTGTGGTTTAGGTTTTCACCTAGGGTTAATTTTATGGTTAGGGTTAGGTTTTTGGCTAGGGTTAGGGTAGGTTTAGGGTTAGGTTTTAGCCTAAGGTAAGAGTTAGGATTAGGGTTATTCTTAGGGTAACCCCTTGGGTTAATGTTAGGGGTAAGGTTAGGGTTTTGCCTAGGGTTAGGGTTAGGGTTTCTCCTGGGGTTAGGGTTAGTGTTTGAGCTAGGTTTAGGGTTAGTGTTAGGGTTATGGTTTCGTCTAGGTTTAGGGTTAGGGTTTTTCATAGCATTAGGGTTAGGTTTAGTGTTAGGGTTTTGGCTAGGCTTAGATTTGGTTCAGCATTACAGCTAGGGTTAGGGTTAGGTTTAGGATTTTGCCTACTGTTAGGGTGAGGGTTAGGGTTAGATTTTCACCTAGGGTTAGGTTTAGGGTTAGCGTTAGGGTAAGTGTTATGGTTAGTGTTAGGTTTAGGAATATGTTTTTGGCTAGGGTAGACTTAGGTTTAGGGATAGGATTTCACCTAAGTTAAGGGAGAGGGTTAGTGCTAGGGTTTCTGCTTGGGTTAGGGTTATGTTACGGTGTTCAGCTAGGGTTACGGTAAGGATTATGGTTAGGGTTTATCCTAGTGTAAGTAGTACAGTTAGGGTTAGGTGTAGGTTTAGTGTATGGTTTCGCCTAGAGTGAAGGTTAGGGTTATGCTTAGGGATAGGGTTAGGGTTAGGGTTAGGGTTTTGCCTAGGGTTAGGGTAATGTTTAGTGTTAGGGTTTCAGCTAGGTTTAGGTTTAGGTTAGGGTTGAGGGTTTCAGCTAGGTTTTGGGTTAGGTTTAGTGTTACAGATTTGCCTAGGGCAAGAGTGAGAGTTACGGTTTGGTTTTCACCCAGGGTTAGGGTTAGGGTTAGGGTTATGTTTTCCCCTAGGTTTACAGTTTGGGTTAATTTTAGGGTTTTGCCTAGGGTTAGGGTTAGAATTAAGGTTAGGGTTTTGCCTAGGTTTAGGGTTAGAGTTAGCTTTAGGTTTTCACCTAGGGTTAGTTTTAGGTTTAAGATTAGGTTTTTGGCTAGGGTTAGGGTAGGATTAGGTTAAGGTTTTAGCCTAAGGATAGAGTTAGGTTTAGGGTTAGGTTTAGGGTTAGGGTTTCCATAGGGTTAGTGTTAGGGGTAGGGGTAGGGTTTTGCCTAGGTTTAGGGTTAGGGTTTCCTCCTAGGGTTAGGGTTAGGTTTTGAGCTAGGTTTAAGGTTAGTGTTAGATTTAAGGTTTCGCCTAGGTTTAGGGTTAGGGTTTTTCCTAGGATTAGGGTTAGGTTAAGTGTTAGGGTTTTGGCTAGGGATAGATTTGGTTCAGCATTACAGCTAGGGTTAGTGTTAGATTTTGGGTTTTGCCTACTGTTATGGTTAGGGTTAGGGTTAGTTTTTCACCTAGTTTTAGGGTTAGGGTTAGGATTAGGGTAAGTGTTAGTGTTAGTGTTAGGGTTAGGGCTATGTTTATGGCTAGAGGGAGGCTTAGGTATAGGGTTCGGATTTCACCTAAATTAAGAGAGAGGGTTAGTGCAAGGGTTTCTGCTTGCGTTAGGGTTATGTTATGTCATTCACCTAAGGTTACAGTTAGGATTATGGTTAGGGTTTCTCCTAGTGTAAGTAGTACAGTTAGGGTTACGCTTACGTTTAGTGTATGGTTTCTCCTAGAGTGAAGGTTAGGGTTATACTTATGGTTAGGTTTAGGTTTAGGGTTAGGGTTTTGCCTAGGGTTAAGGTAAGGTTTAGAGTTAGGGTTTCAGCTAGGGTTAGGGTTAGGGTAGGGTTGAGGGTTTTAGCTAGGATTTGGGTTAGTGTTAGGGTTACAGATTTGCATAGGGCAAGAGTGAGAGATACGGTTAGTGTTTCACCCAAGGTTAGGGTTGTTGTTAGGATTATGTTTTCTCCTAGGTTTAAAGTTTGGGTTAATTGTAGGGTTTTGCCTAGGGTTAGGGTTAGAATTAGGGTTAGGGTTTTGCCTAGGTTTAGGGTTAGACTTAGGGTTAGGTTAGTTTTAGGTTTCGGGTTAGGGTTAGAGTTTTGCCTAGGGTTAGGGTAAGGTTTAGGGTTAGGGTTTCAGGTAGGGTTAGGGTTAGGGTAGGTTTGAGGGTTTCAGCTAGGTTTTGGGTTAGGGTTAGGGTTACAGATTTGCCTAGGGCAAGAGTGAGTGTTAAAGTTAGGGTTTCACCTAGGGTTAGGGTTAGGGTTAGGGTTATGTTTTCTCCCAGGTTTACATTTTGGGTTAATTTTAGGGTGTTGCCTAGGGTTAGGGTTAGAATTTTTGTTAGGGTTTTGCCTAGGTTGAGGGTTAGATTTAGGGTTAGGTTTTCACCTAGGGTTAGTTTTAGGGTTTGGGTTAAGTTTTTGGGTAGGTTAGGGTAGGTTTAGGGTTAGGGTTAGGATTTGAGCTAGATTTAGTGTTAGTGTTAGGGTTAGGGTTTTGCCTACGTTTAGGGTTAGGGTTCTTCCTAGTATTAGGGTCAGGTTTATTGTTAGGGATTTGACTACGGTTAGATATGGTTCAGCAATACAGCTAGGGTTAGGGTTAGGTTTAGGGTTTTGCCTACTCTTAGGGTTAGGGTTAGGGTTAGTTTTTCACCTAGGGTTAGGGTTAAGGTTAGGGTTAGGGTAAGTGTTAGGGTTAGTGTTAGGGTTAGGGCTATGTTTTTGGCTAGGGGTAGGCTTAGGTTTAGGGTTAGGATTTCACCTAAGTTTATGGAGAGAGTTAGTGCTAGGGATTCTGCTTGGGTTAGGGTTATGTTAAGGCATTCATCTAGGGTTACGTTTAGGATTATGGTTAGGGTTTCTCCTAGTGAAAGGGGTATAGTTAGGGTTAGGGTTAGGTTTATTGTATGGTTTCACCTAGAGTGAAGGTTAGGGTTATGCTTAGGATTAGGGTTAGGGTTAGGGTTAGGGTGAGGGTTTTGCCTAGCTTAGGGTAAGGTTTAGGGTTAGAGTTTCAGCTAGTGTTAGGGTTAGGATAGGGTTGAGGGTTTCAGCTATGTTTTGCTTTAGGTTTAGGGTTATAGATTTGCCTAGAGCAAGAGTGAGAGCTAGGGTTAGGTTTTCATACAGGGTAAGGATTAGGGTTAGGGTTATGTTTTCTCCTAGGTTTACCGTTTGGGTTACAGTTAGGATTATGGTTAGGGTTTCTCGTAGTGTAAGTGGTACCTTTAGGGTTAGGTTTAGGTTTAGTGTATGGTTTCGCCTAGAGTGAAGGTTTATGCTTAGGGATAGGGTTAGGGCTAGGGTTATGGTTAAGGTTTTGCCTAGGTTTAGGGTAAGGTTTAGGGTTAGGGTTTCAGCTATGTTTTGGGTTATGGTTAGGGTTACAGATTTCCTAGGGCAAGAGTGAGAGTTACGGTTAGGGTTTCACCAGGGTTAGGGTTAGGGTTATGTTTTCTCCTAGGTTTACAGTTTGGGTTAATTTTAGGGTTTTGCCTTGGGTTAGGGTTAAAATTAGGTTTAGGGTTTTGCCTAGGTTTAGGGTTAGAGTTAGGTTTAGGTTTTAACCTAGGGTTAGTTTTAGGGTTATGGTTAGGATTTTGCCAGGATTAGTGTAGGTTTAGGCTTAGGGTTTAGCCTAAGGTTAGGTTTAGGGTTAGGGTTAGGGTTAGGGTTTCCATAGGGTTAGTGTTAGGGGAAGGGTTAGGGTTTTGCCTAGGGTTCGGGTTAGGGTTTGAGCTAGGTTTAGGGTTAGTGTTAGGGTTATGGTTTTGCCTACGTTTAGGGTTAGGGTTTTTCCAGTGATTAGGTTTAGGTTTAGTGTTAGGGTTTTGGCTAGGGTTTCTCCTAGTGTAAGGGGTACAGTTAGGGTTAGGCTTAGGTTTAGGTTTAGTGTATGGTTTCGCCTAGAGTGAAGGTTCGGGTTATGCTTAAGGTTAGGGTTAGGGTTAGGGTTAGGGTATTGCCTAGGGTTAGGGTAAGGTTTAGGGTTAGGGTTTCAGCTAGGGTTAGGGTTAGGGTCCGTTTTAGGTTTTCAGCCAGGTTTTGGGTTAGGGTTAGTTTAAAGATTGGCCTAGGGCAAGAGTGAGAGTTACGGTTAGGGTTTCACCCAGGGTTAGGGTTAGGGTTAGGGTTATGTTTTCTCCTAGGTTTACAGTTTGGGTTAATTTTAGGGATTTGCCTAGGGTTAGGGTTAGAATTAGGATTAGGGTTTTGCCTAGGTTTAGGTTTAGTGTTAGGTTTAGGTTTTCACCTAGGGTTAGTTTTCTGCTTCAGGTTAGGTTTTTGGCTAGGGTTAGGGTATATTTAGGGTTAGGTTTTAGCCTAAGGTTAGGGTTAGGGTGAGAGTTAGGGTTAGGGTTTTCGCTAGGGTTAGTGTTAGGGGTAGGGTTAGGGTTCTGCCTAGGGTTAGGGTTAGGGTTTCTCCTAGGGTTAGGGTTAGGATTTGAGCTAGGTTTAGGGTTAGTGTTAGGGTTATGGTTTTGCCTACGTTTAGGGTTATGGTTTTTCCTAGGATTAGGGTTAGGTTTAGTGTTACGGTTTTGGCTAGGGTTAGATTTGGTTCAGCATTACAGCTAGGGTTAGGGTTACGTTTAGTGATTTGCCTACTGTTAGGGTTAGGGTTAGGGTTAGTTTTTCACCTAGGGTTAGGGTTGGTGTTAGGGTTAGGGTAAGTGTTAGGGTTAGTGTTAGGGTTAGACTATGTTTTTGGCTAGGGGTAGGCTTAGGTTTACGGTTAGGATTTCAACTAAGTTTAAAGAGGGTTACTGCTAGGGTTTCTGCTTGGGTTAGGGTTATGTTAAGGCATTCAGCTAGGATTAGGGTTAGGATTGTGTTTAGGGTTTCTCCTAGTGTAAGTGGTAGAGTTTGGGTTAGGGTTAGGTTTAGTGTATGGTTTCGCCTAGAGTGAAGGTTAGGGTTATGCTTAGGGTTAGGGTTACGGTTAGGGTTAGGGTTAGCGTTTTGCCTAGTGTTAGGGTAAGGTTTAGGGTTAGGGTTTCAGCGATGGTAAGTTTTAGTGTAGGGTTTAGGGTTTCAGCTAGGTTTTGTGTTAGGCTTAGGGTTACAGATTTGCCTAGGGCAAGAGTGAGAGTTACGGTTAGGGTTTCACCCAGGGTTAGGGTTAGGGTTAGGGTTATGTTTTCTCCTAGGTTTACAGTTTGGGTTAATTTTAGGGTTTTGCCTTGGGTTAGGGTTAGAATTAGGGTTAGGGTTTTGCCTAGGTTTAGGGTTAGAGTTAGGTTTCGGTTTTAAACTAGGGTTAGTTTTCGGGTTATGGTTAGGATTTTGGCTAGGGTTAGTGTAGGTTTAGGCTTAGGCTTTAGCCTAAGGTTAGGTTTAGGGTTAGGGTTAGGGTTAGGGTTTCCCATAGGGTTAGTGTTAGGGGAAGGGTTAGGGTTTTGCCTAGGGTTCGGTTTAGGGTTTGAGCTAGGTTTAGGGTTAGTGTTAGGATTATGGTTTTGCCTATGTTTAGGGTTAGGGTTTTTCCAGGGATTAGGTTTAGGTTTAGTGTTAGGGTTTTGGCTAGGGTTAGATTTGGTTCAGCATTACAGCTAGGGTTAGGGTTAGGTTTACGGTTTTGCCTACTGTTAGGGTTAGGGTTAGGGTTAGTCTTTCACCTAGGGTTAGGTTTAGGGTTAGGGTTAGTGTTAGGGTTAGGGCTGTGTTTGTGGCTAGGCTAGGCTTAGGTTTAGGGTTAAGATTTAACCTAAATTTAGGGAGAGGGTTAGTGCTAGGGTTTCTGCTAGGGTTAGGGTTATGTTAAGGCATTCAACTAGGATTAGGTTAGGATTATGGGTAGGGTTTCTCCTAGTTTAAGTGGTACAGTTAGGGTTAGGTTTAGGTTTAGTGTATGGTTTCGTCTAGAGTGAAGTTTAGGGTTATGCTTAGGGTTAGGGTAGGGTTAGGGATAGGGTTATGGATTTGCCTAGGGTTAGGGTAAGGTTTAGGTTTACGGTTTCAGCTAGGGTTAGGATTTGGGTAGGGTTTAGGGTTTCAGGTAGGTTTTGGGTTAAGGATAGGGTTATAGATTTGACTAGGGCTAGAGTGAGAGTTACCGTTAGGGATTCACCCAGGGTTAGGGTTAAGGTTAGGGTTATGTTTTCTCCTAGGTTTACATTTTGGGTTAATTTTAGGGTTTTGCCTAGGGTTAGGGTTATAATTATGTTTAGGGTTTTGCCTAGGTTTAGGGTTATAGTTAGGTTTCGCTTTTCACCTAGGGTTAGTTTTCGGGTTAGGGTTAGGTTTTTGGCCAGGGTTAGGGTAGGTTAGGGTTAGGTTTTAGCCTAAGGTTAGGGTTAGGTTTAGGTTTAGGGTTTCCCATAGGTTAGTGTTAGAGGTAGGTTTAGGGTTTTGCCTAGGGTTAGGGTTAGGGATTCTCCTAGGGTTAGGGTTAGTATTTGAGCTAGGTTTAGGGTTAGTGTAGGGTTATGGTTTTGCCTAAGTTTAGGGTTAGGGTTTTTCCTAGGATTAGGGTTAGGTTTAGTTTTAGGGTTTTGGCAATGGTTAGATTTGCTTCAGCATTACAGCTAGGGTTAGGGTCAGGTTTAGGGTTTTGCCTACTGTTAGGGTTAGGGTTAGGGTTAGATTTTCACCTAGGGTTAGGGTTAGGGTTAGGGTAAGTGTAAGTGTTAGGGTTAGTGTTAGGGTTAGGGCTATGTTTTTGTCTAGGGGTAGGCTTAGGTTTAGGGTTAGGAATTCACCTAAGTTTAGGTAGAGGGTTAGTGCTAGGGTTTCTGCCTGGGTTAGGTTTATGTTAAGGCATTCAGCTAGGGTTACGCTTAGGACTATGGTTAGGGTTTCTGCTAATTTAAGTGGTACAGTTAGGGTTAGGGTTAGGTTTAGTGTATGGTTTCGCCTAGAGTGAAGGTTAGGGTCATGCTTCGGGTTAGGGTAGGGTTAGGGTTAGGGTTAGTGTTTTGACTAGGGTTAGGGTAAGGTTTAGTGTTAGGGTTTCAGCTAGGGTTAAGGTTAGGGTCGGGTTCAGGGTTTCAACCAGGTTTTGGGTTAGGGTTAGGTTTACAGATTTGCCTAGGGCAAGAGTGAGAGTTACGGTTAGGGTTTCACCCACGGTTATGTTTAGAGTTAGGGTTATGTTTTCTCCTAGGTTTACAATTTGGGTTAATTTTAGGGATTTGCCTAGGTTTAGGGTTAGAATTAGGGTTAGGGTTTTGCCTAGGTTTAGGGTTAGAGATAGGTTAAGGTTTTAACCTAGGGTTAGTTTTCTGCTTCGGGATAGGTTTTTGGTAGGGTTAGGGTAGGTTTAGGGTTAGGTTTTAGCCTAAGTTTAGGGTTAGGGTTAGGGTTAGGGTTAGGGTTTCCCCTAGGGTTAGTGTTAGGGGTAGGGTTAGGGTTCTGCATAGGGTTAGGGTTAGGGTTTCTCCTAGGGTTAGGGTTAGGATTTGAGCTAGGTTTAGGGTTAGTGTTAGGGTTATGGTTTCGCCTACGTTTAGGGTTAGGGTTTTTCCTAGATTAGGGTTAGGTTTAGTGTTACGGTTTTGGCTAGTGTTAGATTTGGTTCAGCATTACTGCTAGGGTTACGGTTACGTTTAGGGTTTTGCCTACTGTTAGGGTTAGGGTTAGGGTTAGTTTTTCAAATAGGATTATGGTTGGGGTTAAGGTTAGGTAAGTGTTACAGTTAGTGTTAAGGTTAGGGTTATGTTTTTGGCTAGGGCTAGGCTTTGGTTTAGGGATAGGATTTCACCTAAATTTAGGGAGAGGGTTAGTGCTAGGGTTTCTCTTTGGGTTAGGGTTATGTTAATGCATTCAGCTAGGGTTACGGTTAGGATTGTGGTTAGGGTTTCTCCTAGTGTAAGTGGTACAGTTTGGGTTAGGTTTAGGTTTTGTGTATGGTTTCGCCTAGAGTGAAGATTAGGTTTATGCTTAGGGTTAGGGTTAGGGTTAGGGTTATGGTTAGCGTTTTGCCAAGGGTTAGGGTAAGGTTTAGTGTTAGGGTTTCAGCTAGGGTAAGGGTTAGGGTAGGGTTTAGGGTTTCAGCTAGGTTTTGGGTTAGGGTTAGCGTTACAGTTTTGCCTAGGGCAAGAGTGAGAGTTATGGTTAGGGTTTCACCCAAGGTTAGGGTTAGGGTTAGGGTT